>JASDQU010684233.1:76742-115678 GCA_032191745.1 Picea mariana | reverse complement strand
AAACACTTGATAAGGAATGCCCTCAATCAATTTTGTTCTCAATCAAATCCAATATGATGCTACAACATTTCAGAAATGAAAACTAATATGCAAACTAATCATTAAGATGTACTTTTGTTGTTTGTATGCGAAAATCAATTAAATGCAAAATTTCTCCTGCCAACTACCCTTTCAGATCAAGGAGATTCAGACAAGAAAACGTAGATTTCACAAAAACAACACACCCTTTTGCAATCAAACAAGAGAAAGAAAATAAAAAATGCAAAAGGAAGGAGAAAGAGATTGGATTAGATGACCTCAAAGAACCAAATGAGAAGAGTTACAGACTTCTGATGTCCTTCATTAGAGTTCCCGCTCAGTTGGATAGGAGAAAAGAAAGAAAGAGATTGATTTCAAGCTTTCAACAACAAAAACTCAAAAAGAATGAAGAGGGGCATAAAATATGAACAATGAGGTGTTTACTTCTCAAGAGGAAGCATGTCAAAGGTCAAAGGAAGAATCATTGAATCACAAAACAGCTCAACAAGTGAAGAAACAGAGTTTTTAACCTAAAAAATGCAATTTTTTGAACGGGTTTTGTGAAAACAATGGCTGGAGCTCTGGTGTAAGTGACACCAGGGCATTATAAATCCATTTCCAGAACTCTAAGGGAGATTTGGTGCCCTACTAACAAGGCAGGGGTGTGTTGGTGCCCAAAAACTCACAAAAATGTCCAAAAAACCTTAAAATTCAGTCAAATTTTGACAAACAAGCTGAGTGTGATGGGGTAAAGAGTCAATCAAAAAGTGCAATCAGATAAATGGGGTGAACAAGGTCTGAAACCAATTAGGTAAGACAAGGTCTATGAGGAAAGACAAAACTAAGAAAGTTATGGTCGATCCCCAGTGGAGTCGCCAGTTTCTGCTGTAGGAAAATCTCCCTGCAGACAAGCAGATTWCCTCAAAGAGCTAGACTCTTAACTCTAAGATAGAAAATGCTTAACATGGACACTAAATTCCTTTCATATCTATAAAAATTAATGCATGAGGAGGAAGGATAATAGAAGTRCCTTTTTATCGATGTTTGTCCCTGCACGCTCTGGGTCGAGCTCCAAACTCTCGCTCTTCGATGAGTCCTGCAGACAAACAAAGTACGACCACTTCCTACTCTATTGATATTATCTTGAAAACAGATCTATCTATCAATGATAAGTTCATGTAAGATCAAACACAAACTAGAAAGAAACAGGCCAAGCAAACTATATTAATGAGGACAAAACATTGCTTACAAGCATGGATTGATTGCAGCAGCTCTGCCAAGTCCTCCTTGTCTACCCCTTGCTCAAAGGTCCACGATCTGAATGACAATAGTTTCACTGATTTCTACCTATGACATCATAGGTCTCTTGCTTCCAAAATATCTTTGTTCCAGTACCACTTATGAGATCATAAGTTTGGTTTGATTCTCCTTTTTCCAGTCCCCTTTCACCATTAGAAAGTTTTCTTATGTAGCCTTGGAAAGGCTTTAACCACTTCAGATATCCTTGGGGAAGTTGAGGATTTTCCTCCTTCATTTAAGGATCTGCCCTAAGATCATGGCTGGACTAGGGATTCGAGTCCAACTGCCTTCCAAGAATGAAAGGATCCTTCCCCCATTCATCTCAAAAACTTAACAACTACCCAGAATAGGTAGTGCTCCCTCAAAAGGACAATCAGGGCGTTGTAGCACTCCCTAGTAGGCTTTAGGGGGGTGCCAGTGCTCTCAAAATCCACAGTGCTCCATCAAAAGGGCCAGAGGAGCTTTATAACGCTCCCAAACAGTGTAAGGGGGAGCATTGGCACTCCTAGAAGAGGTATAGGGGAGCGCTCTCCTTCAAAAGCTTAGTTTTTGAGGTGTTTTTAGATGGCAAAAGGTTCATGAGCCTGCTGACTCATTTCTCCTCTTCCAAATCAAATGTTTGAGGTGTTTCAAGTCTCCTTCTCATGTCGTTATAGGCATGACATAGGCATCATGGCAGTATGCTTCCCTGACACTTGCGACACTTGTGAGCAACATGCGACACTTGCAACACTTGTAATGACGAAACTTGCGACACTATTGAAGTGAGTAATTTTGAGGTGTAATAGTAATATCCAAACCATTTGGATGCCACCTCACCATGGAAGTTTCTCCTTCTAGAAGATTCGAGAAAACACTCATTTTTCCCATGCGTAAGCATTCTCGCACCCTACCTATAGAGAAGACTACACACTCCTCGTGACCTAGCTATGATGCAACCTACGAGAATCAGGAATTCTCGCACCATAGCTATAATGCAGCCTAAAAACTTCATTTTTTATAGGGTTTTTACAAAGGAAAATGCAACTTCTTTTCTCAGAAAAAGTTCTTCTCCCTTCTTTCTTCAGGAACTTAGGCCACTGACCCCTCTAAATACTATAGATAGGTTTACATCATTAACGATCATAGGGATGAAAAAAATAATGTGTAATAGAGAGCCACCCAAAGTATGAAGTTGGAACAGAGTGATAGCTGAAATACTTTATTGAGTGTGTGTAGGGAACAAGGAACAGCCAGTTGGAAGCCTGCCAACAAACAAGGAAATACAGTACAATAATACATCCTCACTGAGGTAGGCATTCCCATACTCAGAATACAAATGAATCAGAGCATAAATGTCAACATGAAAAGACCCATGTCAAGTAAGACAAGGGCATGGCCACCAAACATACATCATGGATCCATGCCATTATGAATCAAATCTGAACATAGCTAGCAAAAATACACTGTGGATCTATGTGTTAAAGTTTCAAATTTGAACATAGACACCAGACATACAATGTGGATTCATGCAACAGTACACTCAATATACTCCAACGCAACAAAATATCAAGGGTATTCATCTCTGCCACTCTATAGTACGAATCTAACCATGTGAATACATGTGTTGAAATCGAACATGGTAGAAACCACTTGATTACTAGTCATTAATGTATACCATTAACAAGTGTGAGGGAAATCACCATTAATGTCAATGACTCCCAAGGTACAGTAGTACAATCCAACAAATGTGAATAAATGAGATGAGGTTTAACACTCGACGGAACCTTTCGATCAGAGGTCAATAATGAAAACCCATTGTCGAAAGCGAGGAAACCTGCCATTGAGGCATGCAAGTTTTAAGGTACCAATTGGTTTCTAAGTCTAATTCCTGCATAATGAGTTGATGCTGACAGGAAAAGACTTGTCACAGGAGGTCCTTAATGTATCCCACATCAATGACATGAAACAGGTAACAAGATTTGAGGTAGATAAAAGTAACAAGTGATTTAGGAATGACTCAAGGATGGTCGATGCAATAGAAGACTTATAGACTGCAGAAATGATTGACACAACAGAAGGATTTTCAGGTTGAACTTCATTTTGAACATATTGACGACACAACAATTGTCTTGGAAACAGTGACTCAACAACAAGGATTATAAACCAATTTGTAATCTTATAAAGGAGTATGATCAGGAAACAAGTGGATTTTCCATCCTAGACACAAGGCGAGTGAAAGGGTGTCATGTTCAAAAGTGACTCTTCCATGGAATACAGGCTTAGACATATTTATTTCCCAATTTTTTCCCCCACCATTTATGGCGAGTACCTCTTTATTTTTACACAATCTTGAGGAGGATAACATATGCTTGTCAATTTAAGCTCATCCTTCGGATGAGTCCCTCGGAGTATGTTTAACGAACCCTAGGAAGGAGTGGTTCCGTCCCATATGGGCATTTCAATGTTTGTTTAATGAGTCCAAAGAAAGAAAACTTAGGGATTTTTCATGTTTAGAGAGTCTGAAAAACACTTAAAGAAAACTCTCCCAGTTCCTTTTTCATAAATTAGTCCGATGAGACCGAAAAAGAGATAAACTATCGCTCAACAGGCATTTTCTTCAAATACTTTAACGAGTTTGAAAAGAAAAATATCGCTTGGCAATCTTTTCATGTTTAGAGAGTCTGAAAAGAGCTTAAAGGGAACTCCAGTGGGTTCATTTTTCATATAACCTTTACGAGTTCGAAAAAGTGATAAAATTATACTCAGTTGCATTCTCACATATTTACGAGCACAAGAAAGAACAAAGACTAAGATTGGTAACTTATTCTCATGTATTTATGAGCATGAGAAAGAACAAAGACTAAGCTCAGGATTGTTTTCATTTTTACACAAGATTTAAAACAAAACAAAACTGTGCTTGGACCTGATTTTATTTTTTACACAATCTTGAACCAGAGGAAACTATGCTTGGACCTAGTTTCATTTTCACACAAGCTTGAACCAGAGGAAACTATGCTTGAGTTAAGTGGTTTCATTTTTACACAAGCTTGAACCATATAAAACTATGCTTGGACTTCCCAACGCATAATACATGGATGGTTGGTACTTAGCCCCCAACTTAAGAAGCTAGCGACTCAACTTTAGCATGAAGTCAAGAGGCTGAGGAAAATGCCCCCCAAGCTTCGTGTCATCTAACTGTAAAGGAGAATGAAATGAAGTTTCAAATACTAGACGAAGGACTTGACTCAAATAAAGAGGGGGGGAAATATTTCATTTTTTAATGAGCTTAGCACAGAAACAAGAGCTATGCTCGCAACCTCTGTTTCATTTTTTAATGAGGTTGCCACACAGATGGAAAAACTATCCTCGTAAGTGGTTTCATTTTTTAACGATCTTGAAATCAAAAAACCATTCTCAAAGACCTCTGTTTCATTTTTTTAATGAGGTTGCCTTAGAGACGCAAAAACTATCCTCGGAGTCTCTCTTCTTGATCATGGATTCCAAGAGGACAATGCTCCAGAATGACACCATGTCAAGGGACAAAACTCAGTCATGGATTCCAAGAGGTATTCACTAGAAAGGAAGAAACACACTCAGGAAGGACACCATTTTGAGGGTCAGGATAGGAGTAAAGTGATCTTTCTATAACAACCCTATCGAAAAGATCACCATGTCAACTATTGGATCTAAGTCATCAGAAGTTGAAACCATGGGAGAAAACACCACATAATTGATCTGTGGCAAGGGCGATACCATTTGCATATAAGAACCAGTTAGGGAGGCAATCCAGTCGGGGTCAATGAATGAAATTTGATCAACAATCACAATTCTTCCATCATGAGGGAAAGATATCGTACGAAAAAGAGTGGACACAATAGCTTTCATGGCATAGACATAATCTCACCAAAGGATTAAAGAAAAATCCAAGGGGTATTGGACTACTATGACATCAATAAAGACACTTTTCCCTCCCAAAGTTACAGGAAACTGAGGAAGGGTCCCTAAAGGTTGACTAGATTTTTTTTTAAAAGCTAACAGATTCTGTGTAACCGGTGCAAGTGGAGGATAACCCAAATTTTTCCAAGCAATAGAGGACAAAATAATAACTGACGAACCTTCATCTATCAGCATCTGAGGAATATCTAGACCACAAACCTGCACTGTAATCTAGAAAGGAATGTGAGAGGGAAGATGAGGTGAAGTTAGCACATCCCAATCAAAATGGATGGCCTCATAACTTGGAGGGGTTTCCATAGGAGAAGGAGGAATAGCCCTCGGCATGGTAGATTTTGTATTTACGAGAAAAACATGGGAAGTATCAGGTTTACTCTCTAGTAGGAGAGTAGGATCGACCAATGACGAGATTAGATCGACCACTTGGGTTGCATTCGCCAAGGGGATAATGGGGTCGACAGATGGAAATGTATCGATCACTTGGGTGACACTCTCTAATGGGAGAGGGGGATCGACCGAGGATGGGATCAGATCGACCGCTTTAGTTTCACTCTCTAAGGGGAGAGAGGGATTGACCGAGGATGGTATCAGATCAACCACTTTTTCAACTAGTTCAACTAAGGATGTGACCAGATTGACAACATGATCAACTGGATTTACTGGTGAAGCAACCAGAGTGATCATTCCATCAACTATAGGGGGCTCAAGAGTAATCTTGTGATAATCAGATGGAATTTGAGGCTGTGAAACAGTCATGTCTTCCAGTAATTTCAAGGCTTCATCCATACGAGGGCAAAGGTGAGTGATATGACTCCCTTTTCATAACATGTACGGGAACTTGATTCTATTTTTCTTCTTCCCAATGGTATCTTGACTAGTCGATAAAGAGTCATCAACATGTTGTTCAGAGGCTAACGACATGGGTTGGTGAGGATGTGTAGACCATGCTTCTGTAACCTTGGATAGACTAGGGCATTCCTTAAGAAGATGGCTACCTTTACAAAGCCTACAAGGGCACTTGGGCTTATGAGTTGTTTGGGTCATATTGACATCATCAACACTCCCAACATGATTAACAATAACTGGTTTCTTTCCAACATGTTTGACAGTGGTTGGAGGTTTTGACCCTTGTTTATCTTTCTTCTTCTTAATATTTCTTTTCTTATTCTTCTCATTCATCAGGTTACTAGATTCAGAACTTTCACTCAATGAAGAAGATGAAACGGAAGGTGACCTTGCAAGAGAAGAAGGTGAAGAAGACCTTACTAGTGAAGAAGGTGAAGGAACAACATGAGGTTGATGTTCTTGGGGGTAAGTTCTTACAAACGAAGAACTTACTGCATTCGGGATTACCTGAGTGGAAAAAAACCATATCGGTAATCCAATTGTGAGACCTGGAAGGCTCAAAGTAGCGATGTGAGGAGGACCAATGTTTCCGTAAGAAAGAAAAAAAAAAGGTTCCCCTGGAAAAAGGGTTCCTTCATTAGTCATTCCAGGAACTGCAGATATTAAAATAGAGATCCAATTTAGAGTCCAATAGGGAAAACAAAAAACAAACGCTAAAAATATAGTAAGCAAGAAATAAAAAAAAAACCTTCTCACAATGAACGCACTAGTTGGTGATGAAATCCAACGTCATGAGAACAAAGTAAGAAGGGGATGAGATAGAGCAGGTGGAAAAGTTATGTTGATGACCTACTTAACGGAATTACACCTTGGTGCAAGCTCCCACACATAATTGTGGGTATACCCTCCAAGGATCCCGAGTGAGTTTGACCAACATCGATTCTAGGTACCGTAAAGACTTGCCCCTCCATAGTCACCTTGTGTAAAGACCCTAAAGAGACAGGCCACTAAGGTTACCAATCACTACAGTGATGCCTGGGGAAACAGTCGACAGTCTGATCCACGCGCATGGGAAGGGTATCTAGCTCGAATTCAACTTGAAAAAAACACTATCTAGTGTGGACACTAAATGATCTCCCTAGATCCATCTAGATCTAGAACAAAACACACCAGAACATGACGCTTTCCTTATGTTTTAAATATTGAATTTACTAACTAAAGAGGGATAGGTGACATACCATTTAAACATTTCTTCCTCTCATCATATCCATCCTAGCTCCGTTCCAACGCTCATACGATGATGAACCTACAAAACAAGGCAACCAACCAAAGTGATAGTAATAGCATGAACTCAATATAAACCTATGTATGTGATCAAGGAATCATACAATAAAACACAACAAGTTTTATAGGAAAGAATCATATTACTGTATCATATTAAATGTGAAAGAGAGATTACAACCATGGCCTTGATGTTGTAAGATACCTTCCAATTGTCCTTCATTCCCCACACACTTCCACTCCAAGAATTCTAAAAGCATAGATCTGATAATATTCACAATCTATCTTGACAAAGGCAAAACTCAAAGACACTCCAACCAAGCTAATAATTCCAAGCCAAATCCAACTTAGTCCTTCTCCATGAGAGCTCCTCTCCTTTTATAAGTTTAAGAGGATAAGGTGAGGAGGTTAGGATGATCCCACAAAATCATGAAAGCGAGTAAGATCCAAACCATTTGGATGCCACCTCACCATGGAAGTTCTTCCTTCTAGAAGATTCGAGAAAACGCTCATTTTTCCCACATGTAAGCATTCTCGCACCCTGCCTATAGAGAAGACTGTGAAATCCTCATGACCTAGCTATGATGCAGCCTACAAGAATCAGGCATTCTCACACCCTATCTATAATGTAGTCTGTGAACTTCCTTTTTTATAGGGTTTTTACAAAGGAAAATGCAACTTCTTTTCTCAGAAAAAGTTTTCTTCCCTTCTTTCTTCAGTAACTCAAGCCACTGACCCCTCTGAAGACTACAGATAGGTTTACATCATTAAAGGTCATAGGGATGATTAAAATAATTTGTAACAACCTTGAAGTTCAACTTTAATTCGATTGTATATCTCCTCCTGATTAGCCTCTTGCTTCTCTGCTATCTCCATTGAAGCATCCTTCAGGGATGATACAATGAAATTGAAGTCATCTGAGGTGAGGGTAGTTTGCATTTTGGTCATAGGGGATCTTGATTTCTTCTACAAAGAAGGCTTCGGGGGGGAAACCTTCCTTTTCTTCAATGGATCCTCCTCATCTCTAGGTAGTGTAACCACGCCTTTCTTCTATTCAACTTCTATGCCATCTATCTCTCTGCCATCACCTCCTTCCTCACGTGATATGAAAGCAATCTTCACTGAGGTACTACTTACATCTTGGGCTTCTTCATTTTTCTTTGTCTTGTTGGGTCCAGGTGTATTAAGCGATTCTTATGGACTATCAATATCGGATATCTCCGCAGGGTCTACTGGAATGAGGAGGTCTACAAACCAGTCTTTGGTGATCTCCTCCAAGCCCTCCTCTTTCAGCTTGTAGTAAGATTTAAATTGTTACTTGTGCTCATCAACGGGAACTGTAATGTAAATGAAATGGCGTTCCGCGTTGAATTTCATTAAAGTTTAAAACCTATGGAGAGTATTTGGTGTGATGTGAGGCTCGGACTAGATGGTTGTCTTCAGTTGGTTGTAATATGTGTGGAATATGGAATTTGACTACCATTTCTTGTTAATGTCACTGGAATACCATAGTGTACTTGATCCAAGTGGATATTGGTGGCCACCCACCTTTTCCAACTGGCTCAAAACAGCTTTATGGCAATTTTGGCAATTTACTATTTTTAGCAGGTTTTAACTTTCGGGGCCATTTTGAGGGTCTAAATGAAGGTTTTCCAAGATCTAGGTTCTCAATGATAGCTAAAGGAATGATTGAGCCCCCAAAATGAATCTCCTTGATGATACCTTTCCAACGAGCTATCACACGCCTAAAACGGAGATCGTATGCAAAAGTTACGACCCCGGGAAGTTGATGTTACCCAAACGAGGCCCACATGACTTTTGGCATTTCATCTCCTAGGGTTAGGTTTTTGGATGTCTAGGACTTTTGGCATTCCTGATTATAGTAAAAAGGCCTCCAAAGCCTCATTGTAACCATCTTCTTGCAAATGCAAGTAGCCATCACATCTCTTCTCAGAGATAAGCTGCCACCATTCTAGCGAGTCTTTCACTCTGTATTTTTATAGTCTCTGTACATTTCTCTGATTAATAGAAATTGTGTATTACTGTATATCTATGTTTATGGTTGCATCTCTGATACATTTATGTTATATTACTGGATATACATGATATCTTTGTGCATTTATTTATTATATCTCCGCTCTCATTTCGTGCCGAAAATAATCTGGATCAGTGGTATCAGAGCAGGCTGCTCTTGATCGTTTTTTAGTGCATGTCCCCGACGAGGTCCGAGTATAGAAAGTTGGGTCTTGAGCTTGTATCTCTTGAGGAAAATCACTCTCACACACCCAAGAAACCCTCAATGGCAGAAGAAAAGAAAAACGATGGAGCAGACGATCCTATCAGTCTATTGCTTGAGCAAGCTCTCACACAACAGAGAGACAAAATGATGGAGAATTTTTCCCACATATTTCAACGCCTACCAATATCATCAGGCGCATCTTCATCAAGTAGCCACTTTGTAGGCATCTCATCTTTCAAGGTATAGGTTAATTTTGATATTCCTGTATTTGAAGGTCAAATAGATGCAGATGCCCTAGATAAATGGTTAAATCTGCTAGAAGGTTATTTCTCTGTTCATAATTTTTCAAACATGGAAAATATCACCTTCGCACTCCTTAGGGCTCTCCCCCATGTCAAACATTGGTGGGAAACTTACTGGGAGTAGAGTTCCACAGAGGATTCTGGAATATATGGGCCCGAGCCCACTTGGGATTTTTTTGTGGATGTGGTAAAGGAACAATACTACCCTATTGGCAACTATGAGGAACAATATATGAGATGGACCACACTGTGACAAGAGAGGGGCCAAGCAGTTTTGGAGTTCACCAATACCTTCCATACCTTGCGCACCAAGCTAGGTATCAAAGACTCTAAACGAAATTTGGTTCTGAAATACCATGGGGCTCTACATAGATACATCCAAACTGAAATGGATTTTCTGGACATCTCATCACTCGGTGTTGCCTATCGATATGCTATTAAAATCAAGAAGAAATTTAAGCACCAAAACAAATGGGAGTTTGGGTTTGCAAATCCAAAACAACCAAAGTATGACAAAGACAACCCTAACAAACAATCTTCTGAAAACCAGTCCAAGCCACAGGAAAATAAGGGTCAAGAGAAGACAAAGAAGGACACCGAAAAATGGTGCGATTTCCACAAAATCCCCTGGCACAACATAGATGAATGTCACTCAAAACAGTCATTGGTGGCTGATATCAAAGACAAGGAGCCGAACCCTGATTCAGAATCTAATTCTGAAAATACATTGTAAAAGACATATCATCGACGTAGACCCCACTGCTACTGTCGCGACTGTAGCAATACAACCAGAAGAACCAACAAATCCAGAAGAGGGGGAGTGCCTTTTTCATTCACAGATGTGGGTGATGGAGACCCCGCTGCATTTTATTGTTCATAGCGGAAGCCAGAAGAACCTCATCTCAGTAGAGGTCGTCAAACAGTTGGGATTGTTGACAACACCACATCCGCAACCATACAGCATCGGGTGGCTTCACCAAGGATGAGATCTTCGTGTCAGCCAGCAGTGTCAATTATCATACGACATCCAACCCTTCAAGGATGAGGTATTATGTGATTTTGCCCCATTGAATGTATGTGATGTTCTCTTGGGTCAGCCATATATGTGGAAACTCCATGCTATCTATGAGTCTCGACCTCATAGTGTCAATATTACTCTAGAGGGTCATCTCTACAAGATACCAGAGGTAGTTCCAACTACTGCTCCACCTAAATAGTGCCGCAAGGTAGTATCTCATACTACAAAATTCATCTTCTCCACAATCTGTTCAAAAGGGGAACAAAAGGATACTGCAACCACCACAGCTTCGGCCCAAGCACCTTCTATCCAACAAAAGAAGGTCGAAAAGGTTGCAACAAAGCACAACAATTCCTTCTACACATAGTCATCTCATGTAGCCAGACTGGTTAAAAAGGTCCAACCCTTCCAGCCATAGGTTCGTGACGACCTTCAACCAACCAAGCAGCGTGATGTCTCCAACAAGACAAACAGCTCACCAGGATGCAGATTCAACAAATGCATTTCCTTCTCCCCCGAGAAATCAATGCAATGGAGACCATTTCTTCCTAAGGAGGCAGGATTGATCCAGGTGGATATTGGTGGCCACCCACCTTTTCCAACTGGCTCAAAACAACTTTATGGCAATTTTGGCAATTTACTATTTTTAGCAGGTTTTAACTTTCGGGGCCATTTTGAGGGTATAAATGAAGGTTTTCCAAGATCTAGGTTCTCAATGATAGCTAAAGGCATGATTGAGCCCCCAAAATTAATCTCCTCGATGATACCTTTCCAACGAGCTATCACACACCTAAAACGGAGATCGTATGCAAAAGTTACGACCCCGGGAAGTTGATGCACCAACTTACCCAAACGAGGCCCATATGACTTTTGGTGCTTCATCTCCTAGGGTTAGGTTTTTGGATGTCTAGTACTTTTTGGCACTCCTGATTATTGTAAAAAGGCCTCCAGAGCCTCATTGTAATGATCTTCTTGCAAATGCGAGTAGCCGTCACATCTCTTCTCAGAGATAAGCTGCCACCATTCTAGCGAGTCTTTCACTCTGTATTTTTATAGTCTCTGTACATTTCTCTGATTAATAGAAATCGTGTATTACTATATATATATGTTTATGGTTGCATCTCTAATATATTTATGTTATATTACTGGATATACATGATATCTCTGTGCATTTATTTATTATATCTCTGCTCTCATTTCGTGCCGAAAATAATCCGGATCAGTGGTATCAGAGCAGGCTGCTCTTGATCGTTTTTCAGTGCATGTCCCCGACGAGGTCTGAGTATAGCAAGTTGGGTCTTGAGCTTGTCTCTCTTGAGGACAATCACTCTCACACACCCAAGAAACCCTCAATGGTGGAAGAAAAGAAAAACGATGGAGCAGACGATCCTATCAGTCTATTGCTTGAGCAAGCTCTCATGCAATAGAGGGACGAAATGATGGAGAATTTTCCCCACATATTTCAATACCTACCGATATCCTTAGGCGCATCTTCATCAAGCAGCCACTTTGGAGGCACCTCATCTTTCAAGGTATAGGTTAATTTTGATATTCCCGTATTTGAAGGTCAAATAGATGCAGATGTCCTAGATAAATGGTTAAATCTGCTAGAAGGTTATTTCTCTATTCATAATTTTTCAGACAAGGAAAAGATCACCTTTGCACTCCTTAAGGCTCTCCCCCATGTCAAACATTGCTGGGAAACTTACTGGGAGTAGATTTCCACAGAGGATTCTGGAATATATGGGGCCGAGCCCACTTGGGATTTTTTTATGGATGCGGTAAAGGAACAATACTACACTATTGGCAACTATGAGGAACAATACATGAGATGGACCACACTGTGACAAGAGAGGGGCCAAGCAGTTCCGGAGGTCACCAATACCTTCCATACCTTGTGCACCAAGCTAGGTATCAAAGACTCTAAACGACATTTGGTTCTGAAATACCGTGGGGCGCTACACAGATACATCCAAACTGAAATGGATTTTCTGGACATCTCATGACTCGGTGTTGCCTATCGATATGCTGTTAAAATCGAGCAGAAATTTAAGCACCAAAACAAACGGGAGTTCGGGTCTGCAAATCCACAACAACCAAAGTATGAAAAAGACAACCCTAACAAACAGTCTCCTGGAAACTAGTCCAAGCCACAGGAAAAGAAGGGTCACGGGAAGATAAAAAAGGACACCGGAAAATGGTACGATTTCCACAAAATCCCCTGGCACAACACGGATGAATGTCGCTCAAAACAGTCATTGGTGGCTGGTATCAAAGACAAGGAGTTGAACCCTAATTGAGAATCTGATTCTGAAAATACTGGAAAAAGACAGATCATCGACGCAGACCCCACTGCTATTGTCGCAACCATAGCAATTCAACCAGAAGAACCAACAGATCCAGAAGAGGGGGAGCACCTTTTTCATTCACAGATGTGGGTGAAGGGGACCCCACTACATTTTATTGTTCATAGCGGAAGCCAAAAGAACCTCATCTCAGCAGAGGTCATCAAACAGTTGGGATTTTCGACAACACCACACCTGCAACCATACAGCAYCGGGTGGCTTCGCCAAGGACTAGATCTTCATGTCAGCGAGCAGTGTCGATTATCATATGACATCCAACCCTTCACGGATGAGGTATTATGTGATGTTTCCCCATTGAATGTATGTGATGTTCTCTTGGGTCAGCCATATATGTGGAAACTCCATGCTATCTATGAGACTCGACCTCGCAGTGTCATTATTACTTTGGGGGGTCATCTCTATAGGATACCAGAGGTAGTTCCAACTACCGCTCCACCTAAATAGTGCCACAAGGTAGTATCTCATACTACAAAATTCATCTTCTCCACAATCTATTCAAAAGGCGAACAAAAGGATACTGCAACCACGACAGCTTTAGCCCAAGCACCTTCTATGCAACAGAAGAAGGTTGACAAGGTTGCAAAAAAGCACAAAGATTTCTTCTACACACATTCATCTCATGTAGCCAGACTGGTTAAAAAGGTCCAACCCTTCCAGCCACAGGTTCATGACGACCTTCAACAAACCAAGCAGCGTGATGTCTGCAACAAGACAAACAGCTCACCAAGATGCAGATTCAACAAACGGATTTCCTTCTCCCCCGGGAACTCAATGCAATGGATACCATTGCTTCCTAAGGAGGGAGGATTGATCCAGGTGGATATTGGTGGCCACCCACCTTTTCCAACTGGCTCAAAACAACTTTATGGCAATTTGTGCAATTTACTATTTTTAGCAGGTTTTAACTTTCGAGGCCATTTTGAGGGCCTAAATGAAGGTTTTTCGAGATCAAGGTTCTAAATGATATCTGAAGGCACGATTGAGCCCCCAAAATGAATCTCCTCGACGATACCTTTCCAACGAGCTATCACATGCCTAAAACAGAGATCGTATGTAAAAGTTACGACCCCGGGAAGTTGATGCACCAACTTACCCAAACGAGGTCCACATGACTTTTGGCGCTTCATCTCCTAGGGTTAGGTTATTGGATGTCTAGGACTTTTGGCATTCCTCATTATTGTAAAAATTCCTCCAGATCCTCATTGTAACCATATTCTTGCGAATGCGAGTAGCCGTCACATCTCTTCTCAGAGATAAGCTACCACCATTCTACTGAGTCTTTCACTCTGTATTTTTATAGTCTCTGTACATTTCTCTGATTAATAGAAATCATGTATTACTGTATATCTATGTTTATGGTTGCATCTCTTATACATTTATGTTATATTACTGGATATACACGATATCTCTATGCATTTATGTATTATATCTCCGCTCTCATTTCGTGCCAAAAATAATCTGGATCAGTGGTATCAGAACAGGCTGCTCTTGATCATTTTTCAGTGCATGTCCACGACGAGGTCCGAGTATAGAAAGTTGGGTCTCGAGCTTGTCTCTCTTAGGGACAATCACTCTCGCACACCCAAGAAACCCTCAATGGTGGAAGAAAAGAAAAACGATGGAGCAGACGATCCTATCAGTCTATTGCTTGAGCAAGCTCTCACACAACAGAGGGACGAAATGATGGAGAATTTTTCCCACATATTTCAATGCCTACCGATATCATCAGGCGCATTTTCATCAAGCAGCCACTTTGGAGGCACCTCACCTTTCAACGTACAAGTTAATTTTGATATTCCCGTATTTGAAGGTCAAATAGATGCAGATGCCCTAGATAAATGGTTAAAACTGCTAGAAGGTTATTTCTTTGTTCATAATTTTTCAGACAAGGAAAAGATCACCTTCGCACTCCTTAAGACTCTCCCCCATGTCAAACATTGGTGGGAAACTTACTAGGTGTAGAATTCCACAGAGGATTCTGGAATATATGGGGCCGATCCCACTTGGGATTTTTTTTTGGATGCGGTAAAGGAACACTACTACCCTATTGGAAACTATGAGGAACAACACATGAGATGGACCACACTGCGACAAGAGAGGGGCCAAGCAGTTCCAGAGTTCACAAATACCTTCCATACTTTGCACACCAAGCTAGGTATCAAAGACTCTAAATGATATTTGGTTCTGAAATACCATGGGGCTCTACACAGATACATCCAAACTAAAATGGNCAAACAGTCTCCTGAAAACCAGTCCAAGCCACAGGAAAAGAAGGGTCACGGGAAGACAAAGAAGGACACCGAAAAATGGTGCGATTTCCACAAAAGCCCCTGGCACAACACGGATGAATGTCGCTCAAAACAGTCATTGGTGGCTGATATCAAAGACAAGGAGCTGAACCCTAATTGAGAATCTGATTTTGAAAATACTGGAAAAAGACAGATCATCGACGCAGACCCCACTGCTATTGTCACAACCATAGAAATTCAACCAGAAGAACCAACAGATCCAGAAGAGGGGGAGCGCCTTTTTCATTCATAGATATGGGTGAAGGGGACCCCGCTTCATTTTATTCTTCATAGAGGAAGCCAAAAGAACCTCATCTCAGCAGAGGTCGTCAAACAGTTGGGATTTTCGACAACACCACACCCGCAACCATACAGCATTGGGTGGCTTCACCAAGGACGAGATCTTCGTGTCAACCAGCAGTGTCAATTATCATATGACATCCAACCCTTCAAGGATGAGGTATTATGTGATGTTGCCCCATTGAATGTATGTGATGTTCTCTTGGGTCAGCCATATATGTGGAAACACCATGCTATCTATGAGTCTCGACCTCGTAGTGTCATTATTACTCTAGGGGGTCATCTCTATAGGATACCAGAGATAGTTCCAACTACTGCTCCACCTAAACAGTGCCACAAGGTAGTATCTCATACTACAAAATTCATCTTCTCCACAATCTGTTGAAAAGGGGAACAAAAGGATACTGCAACCACCATAGCTTCGGCCCAAGCACCTTCTATCCAACAGAAGAAGGTCGACAAGGTTGCAACAAAGCACAAAGATTACTTCTACACACAGTCATCTCATGTAGCCAGACTGGTTACAAAGGTCCAACCCTTCCAGCCACAAGTTTGTGACGACCTTCAACAAACCAAGCAACGTGATGTCTCCAACAAGACAAACAGCTCACCAAGATGAAAATTCAACAAGCACATTTCCTTCTCCCCCAGGAACTCAACGCAATGGAGACCATTGCTTCCTAAGGAGGGAGGATTGATCCAGGTGGATATTGGTGGCCACCCACCTTTTCCAACTGGCTCAAAACAACTTTATGGCAATTTGTGCAATTTACTATTTTTAGCAGGTTTTAACTTTCGGAGCCATTTTGAGGGCCTAAATGAAGGTTTTTCGAGATCAAGGTTCTCAATGATAGCTAAAGGCATGATTAAGCCCCCAAAATGAATCTCCTCGATGATACCTTTCCAACGAGCTATCACACGTCTAAAACGGAGATCGTATGCAAAAGTTACGACCCCGAGAAGTTGATGCACCAACTTACCCAAACGAGGTCCACATGACTTTTGGCGCTTCATCTCCTAGGGTTAGGTTTTTGGATGTCTAGGACTTTTGGCATTCCCGATTATTGTAAAAAGGCCTNCCTCCAGAGCCTCATTGTAACCATCTTCTTGCAAATGCGAGTAGCCATCACATCTCTTCTCAGAGATAAGCTGCCACCATTCTAGCAAGTCTTTCACTCTGTATTTTTATAGTCTCTGTACATTTCTCTGATTAACAGAAATCGTGTATTATTGTATATCTATGTTTATGGTTGCATCTCTGGTACATTTCTATTATATTACTGGATATAAACGATATCTCTGTGTATTTATTTATTATATCTCCGCTCTCATTTCATGCCGAAAATAATCCAGATCAGTGGTATCAGAACAGGCTACTCTTGATCATTTTTCAGTGCATGTTCCCGATGAGGTCCGAGTATGGCAAGTTGGGTCTCGAGCTTGTCTTTCTTGAGGACAATCACTCTCGCACACCCTAGAAACCCTCAATGGCGGAAGAAAAGAAAAACGATGGAGCAGATGATCCTATCAGTCTATTGCTTGAGCAAGCTCTCACACGAGAGAGGGACGAAATGATGGAGAATTTTTCCCACATATTTCAACGCCTACCGATATCATCAGGCGCATCTTCATCAAGCAATCACTTTGAACGCACCTCATCTTTCAAGGTATAGGTTAATTTTGATATTCCCGTATTTGAAGGTCAAATAGATGCAGATGCCCTAGATAAATGGTTAAATCTGCTAGAAGGTTATTTCTCTGTTCATAATTTTTTAGACAAGGAAAAGATCACCTTTGCACTCCTTAAGGCTCTCCCCCATGTCAAAAATTACTAGGAAACTTACTGGGAGTAGAGTTCCACAGAGGATTCTGGAATATATGGGGCCGAGCCCACTTGGGATATTTTTGTGGATGCGGTAAAGGAACAGTACTATCCTATTGGAAACTATGAGGAATAATACATGAGATGGACCACACTGCGACAAGAGAGGGGCCAAGCAGTTTCAGAGTTCACCAATACCTTCCATACCTTGCGCACCAAGCTAGGTATCAAAGACTATAAACAACATTTGGTTCTGAAATACCATGGGGCTCTACACAGATACATCCAAACTGAAATGGATTTTCTGGACATCTCATCACTCGGTGTTGCCTATCGATATGCTATTAAAATCGAGCATAAATTTAAGCACCAGAACAAATGGGAGTTCGGGTCTGCAAATCCACAACAACCAAAGTATGACAAACACAACCCTAACAAACAGTCTCCTGAAAACCAGTCCAAGCCACAGGAAAAGAAGGGTCACGAGAAGACAAAGAAGGACATCGGAAAATGGTGCAATTTCCACAAAAGCCCCTAGCACAACACGGATGAATGTCGCTCAAAAAAGTCATTGGTGGATGATATCAAAGACAAGGAGATGAACCTTGATTGAGAATCTGATTATGAAAATACTGGTAAAAGACAGATCATCGACGCAGACCCCACTGCTATTGTCGCGACCGCAGCAATTCAACCAGAAGAACCAACAGATCCAGAAGAGGGGGAGTGCCTTTTTCATTCAAAGATGTGGGTGAAGGGGACCCCACTACATTTTATTGTTCATAGCGGAAGCCAGAAGAACCTCATCTCAGCAGAGGTCATCAAACGGTTGGGATTGTCGACAACACCACACCCGCAACCATATAGCATCGGGTGGCTTCGCCAAGGATGAGATCTTCATGTCAACCAGCAGTGTCGACTATCATACGACATCCAACCCTTCAAGGATGAGGTATTATGTGATGTTTCCCCATAGGATGTATGTGATATTCTCTTGGGTCAGCCATATATGTGGAAACGCCATGCTATCTATGACTCTCGACCTCATAGTGTCATTATTACTCTGGGGGGTCATCTCTACAGGATACCAAAGGTATTTCCAACTACTGCTCCACCTAAACAGTGCCGCAAGGTAGTATCTCCTACTACAAAATTCATCTTCTCCACAATCTGTTCAAAAGGGGAACAAAAGGATACTGCAACCACCATAGCTTCGGCCCAAGCACCTTCTATCCAACAGAAGAAGGTCGACAAGGTTGCAACAAAGCACAAAGATTCCTTCTGCACACAGTCATCTCATGTAGCCAGACTGTTTAAAAAGGTCCAACCCTTCCAGCCACAGGTTCGTGACGACCTTCAACAAACCAAGCAGTGTGATGTCTCCAACAAGACAAACAGATCACCAAGATGCAGATTCAACAAACGCGTTTCCTTCCCCCCCAGGAACTCAACACAATGGAGACCATTGCTTTGTAAGGAGGGAGGATTGATCCAGGTGGATATTGGTGGCCACCCACCTTTTCCAACTGGCTCAAAACAACTTTATGGCAATTGTGGCAATTTACTATTTTTAGCAGGTTTTAACTTTCGGGGCTATTTTGAGAGCCTAAATGAAGGTTTTTCAAGATCGAGGCTCGCAATGATAGCTAAAGGAATAATTGAGCCCCCAAAATGAATCTACTTGATGATACCTTTCCAACGAGCTATCACACGCCTAAAACGGAGATCGTATGCAAAAGTTATGACCCCGGGAATTTGATGCACCAACTTACCCAAACGAGACCCACATGAATTTTGGCGCTTCATCTCCTAGGGTTAGGTTTTTGGATGTCTAGGACTTTTGGCATTACCGATTATTGTAAAATGGCCTCTAGAGCCTCATTGTAACCATCTTCTTGCGAATGCGAGTAGCCATCACATCTCTTCTCAGAGATAAGATGCCACCATTCTAGCGAGTCTTTCACTCTATATTTTTACAGTCTCTGTACATTTCTCTGATTAATAGAAATCATGTATTACTGTATATCTATGTTTATGGTTGCATCTCTGATACATTTCTGTTATATTACTAGATATACGCGATATCTCTGTGCATTTATTTATTGTATCTCCGCTCTCATTTCATGTCGAAAATAATCCGGATCAGTGGTATCAGAGTAGGCTGCTCTTGATCGTTTTTTAGTGCATGTCCCCGACGAGGTCCGAGTATAGCAAGTTGGGTCTCGATCTTGTCTCTTATGAGGAAAATCACTCTCGCACACCCAAGAAACCCTCAATGGCGGAAGAAAAGAAAAACGATGGAGCAGAAGATCCTATCAGTCTATTGCTTGAGCAAGCTCTCATGCGACAGAGGGATGAAATGATGGAGAATTTTTCCCACATCTTTTAATGCCTACCAATATCATCAGGCTCATCTTCATCAAGCAGCCACTTTGGAGGCACCTCGTCTTTCAAGGTACAGGTTAATTTTGATATTCCCGTATTTGAAGGTCAAATAGATGCATATGCCCTAGATAAATGGTTAAATCTGCTAGAAGGTTATTTCTTTGTTCATAATTTTTCAGACAAGGAAAACATCACCTTCGTACTCCTTAACGATCTCCCCCATTTCAAACATTGGTGGGAAACTTACTGGGAGTAGAGTTCCACAGAGGATTCTTGAATATATGGGGCCAAACCCACTTGGGATTTTTTTGTGGATGCGGTAAATGAACAGTACTACCCTATTGGCAACTATGAGGAACAATACATGAGATGGACCACACTGTGACAAGAGAGGGGCCAAGCAGTTTCAGAGTTCACCAACACCTTCCATACCTTGCGCACCAAGCTAGGTATCAAAGACTCTAAATGACATTTGGTTCTAAAATACCGTGGGGCTCTACACAAATACATCCAAACTGAAACAGATTTTTTGAACATCTCATCACTCGGTGTTGCCTATCGATATGCTGTTAAAATCGAGCAGAAAGTTAAGCACCAGAACAAACGGGAGTTCGGGTCTGCAAATCCACAACAACCAAAGTATGAAAAAGACAACCCTAACAAATAGTCTCTTGAAAACCAGTCCAAGCCACAGGAAAAGAAGGGTCACAGGAAGACAAAGAAGGACACCAGAAAATGGTGCGATTTCCACAAAAGCCCCTAGCACAACACGGATGAATGTCACTCAAAACAGTCATTGGTGGCTGATATCAAAGACAAGGAGCCGAACCCTGATTCAGAATCTGATTTTGAAAATACTGGTAAAAGACAAATCATCGACCCAGACCCCACTGCTATTGTCGCGACCACAATAATTCGACCAGAAGAACCAATAGATCCAGAAGAGGGGGAGTGCCTTTTTCATTCACAGATGTGGGTGAAGGGGACCCCGCTGCATCTTATTGTTCATAGCGGAAGCCAGAAGAACCTCATCTCAGCAGAGGTCGTCAAACAGTTGGGATTGTTGACAACACCACACCCGCAACCATACAACATCGGGTGGCTTCGCCAAGGACAAGATCTTCGTGTCAGCCAACAGTGTCGATTATCATATGACATCCAACCCTTCAAGGATGAGGTATTATATGATGTTGCCCCATTAGATGTATGTGATGTTCTCTTGGGTCAGCCATATATGTGGAAACGCCATGCTATCTATGAGTCTCGACCTCGTAGTGTCATTATTACTCTGGGGGGTCATCTCTACAGGATACCAGAGGTAGTTCCAACTATTGCTCCACCTAAACAGTGCCGCAAGGTAGTATCTCATACTACAAAATTCATCTTGTCCACAATCTGTTCAAAAGGGGAACAAAAGGATACTGCAACCACCACAGCTTCAGCCCAAGCACCTTCTATCCAAAAGAAGAAGGTTGACAAGGTTGCAAAAAAGCACAAAGATTCCTTCTACACACAGTCATCTCATGTAGCCAGACTGGTTAAAAAGGTCCAACCCTTCTAGCCACAGGTTCGTGACGACCTTCAACAAACCAAGCAGCGTGATGTCTGCAACAAGACAAACAGCTCACCAAGATGCAGATTCAACAAATGCGTTTCCTTCTCCCCCGGGAACTCAATGCAATGGAGACCATTGCTTCCTAAGGAGGGAGGATTGATCCAGGTGGATATTGGTGGCCACCCACCTTTTCCAACTGGCTCAAAACAACTTTATGGCAATTTTGGCAATTTACTATTTTTAGCAGGTTTTAACTTTCGAGGCCATTTTGAGGGCCTAAATGAAGGTTTTTCAAGATAGAGGTTCTAAATGATACTTGAAGGCATGATTGAGTCCCCAAAATGAATCTCCTCGATGATACCTTTCCAACGAGCTATCACACGCCTAAAACGAAGATCGTATGCAAAAGTTACGACCGGAGGAATTTGATGCACCAACTTACCCAAATGAGGCCCACATGACTTTTGGCGCTTCATCTCCTAGGGTTAGGTTTTTGGATGTCTAGGACTTTTGGCATTCCCGATTATTGTAAAAATGCCTCTAGAGCCTCATTGTAACCATCTTCTTGCGAATGCGAGTAGCCGTCACATCTCTTCTCAGAGATAAGCTGGCACCATTCTAGCGAGTCTTTCACTCTATATTTTTACAGTCTCTGTACATTTCTCTTATTAATAGAAATCGTGTATTACTGTATATCTATGTTTATGGTTGCATCTCTGATACATTTCTGTTATATTACTAGATATATGCGATATCTCTGTGCATTTATTTATTATATCTCTACTCTCATTTCGTGCCGAAAATAATTCGGATCAGTACTGAACTTCATGGCCAAAGCTTCAAAGGGCTCGATGTCTAGGAGGTTGCAACTTTTGGCATCTCCCATGCAATGAAAGCGATCAGGATTAGAAGCCAGCTGAAGTGGGACTCATATCCTTGATCTTGTGCTTCCCTATAGTCAATTTCTAGTTGGTTTACTAGGTACTTCACCCAATTCATTTGTAGGCCCTCCGTGCACTTTCCTGCGAGGTTGACTACAAAACTAGTCACTTGGGTGGGTCGATTCTTGCGTACTAAATTCCCTGCAATCATCTAACAGAAGAGGCACACTGCGCCATTCTATATGGAAGCTACCTTGTAGCCTCACATTACTTTCTCGACATCACCATAGGTGTCCTTGATCCTTTGAGCGAGAGAGAGGTCCATGGATTTTCCAAGATAGAAATCCTATGGGTCAGGTCCTTGCATGCTTAATCCTGTGATCTGATGGATCAACATCGGATCAGCTGTTATACGGTGGTTCAACCATAAATATCCACCATGGTAACAAGACAATAACAGATTGACAATGCATTCACCTCTTGATGTCGTTCAAAGTGACGAATCTTCATGACATTCAACAGGATGGACTGCGTGACATTATGGGTCCATTGTTGAGGGAAGATCTTCGAATTATTTCCTTTAGTTATATTTAGGTACTTATGCGAGGCTAGCATGTTGTAGAATTTTTTATCTCTGAGGTTGAAGTCGCTAAACTTCGACACTACGATCTTATCTTGGTCAGTTCACACTGTGTGTATCCCCTTTGGGAGGTATGCAATGACCCAGGCATACTCGAAATATCTAGGTATGCTGTCGATATTTACTATGCCTCTCAATGGTGGTATATATGCAGGTACTATGCTTGGGATCATCTTAAAAATCACGATATCATTCCTGTGCTTAGTTTGTCATTCAGTGGACGGTTGGGATGGTCCTACTCCTCGAGAAGTGGAAGGAGAAGCTGGCAGTACTCCCATGGATGATGCTTTTATACCTGTAGACACCGATGGGTTTATTTGCAACAATAATTTCTTTGATTATTTCTGGAGTTCTGCCATTTCTGGATATGTCTTAGGGTTTTCTTTATTCAGATTCATTTCTTCCAGCTTAGCAATCATTCTAGGGCAATCCAACACTTCATGGTCCATATCTTTACAACAAAGACAACTAGGTATTTTCCTAGAGCATTCCTTAGCAAGATGTCTCAGTCTTCTACAACTATAGCAGAGGGTTAATTCTCTCTTTCATTTAAATGATCCCCAACCTTTCCAGTACTATGAAAGGATCATGGTAATTAACCTGCAAAAAATTCCTTCTAGGATCCTGCATACACTTGTTAATCCAAACATTCTTTATATGCATTGGTATAACATATTTTTCACTATCCATATCATATCTACTCATTTCAAACCTTCTTTCATCTAATAGTTCCCTAGTTTTCAAGCTAGGATAGAACCTATCAAACATACCTAGATCCATACTTTTAGAAACAAAAATTTCCACTTATCTTACTTTTACAGAGCACAAATCTTTTAGATCTAGAACTTTTCTACTATTCTTACCTTTATCAGAGCACAAAGCTTACAGATCTTACCTCTTTTCTTTAAATCGTACTTATTTTCTTAGTACAAAGCTTCACAACTAATTAGAGTACTGCGCACCAGAGTGACAGATCTACGCATAGAGCTTTCACAATTTCAGGACAAATCTTTCCACGGAGCTTCGTCTTTCGCAGTTCCTAGCAATCACAGTTTCATTCCTAGCAACAGAACCATTTGTTGGCATAGGGGCAAACCCAGGTTTCAATTCTACAACAACACACCAACAAAACACTAACTATTGGCCCTTTCGGCAACACCTGCAAATCAAATGAAGTCTCACCCGAGGTAGAGGCAGGGGTGGTTGTAGGACTCAAGTGTCTACAACCTTAGTTGGGACATATATCTGTGATTATAACACTTAATAAAGCACTTAGTACTATCAGTTTCTCAATATGCAATCATTATCCACTTCACTAATAAAACAAATCTTCACAACATTCACACTAATCTAATGTACTTAAGCAATTAGCATAGGTAAATACATCAGATCGAGTAGATCAACAACTGAGCATAGCCATATAGATCAGATCTAACATTCTCACATATAATAAGCACAAAGAATAAGTAGATCTATCTAAATACATCCAAGCACTTAGAAAATAACATGTGAACACATCAAGACAAAGCACAAAGCAACATAACACAGTGTTTACGTGGTTCACCCCCACCCTGGGGCTATGACCACCAACTCTTCTTCTTTTATTATCTTCAGTCAATTGGTTACAAGAAGAGAGCCTCAAAACCCTTATTTCGCATAGAACAAAATATCTGCATAGCTCTCTATATCCTTCTTCCTTGCGTACATCACAAAGCCCTTCACAATCTATCATAACCACTTGCACTCAGCTCTGCAAGTTCTCACAGTAGGCACAAAGCACCCATAAACCCTACTTTCACTTAGCACTTAACTTATTAGACTTACATCACATAGATGCTTATATATCTCTCCTTAAATTTCCTAGACATCTATTTATACTTTACCAAATAGGCCTAATCATGGGTAAACCCATGGGCCGACATCCCATTCCCGTTACATATTCCCCAAAACCCAGAAAGGACTTAAAAAGGGGCCGAGATCCTGTGATCTCCGCTTCGTCTTCTGCTTCTCCTTCGACAGGCTGTCAAAGTCCCAAAACAGGTCAACATGACCAAGAATCTACCAAAACTTGGTTAAGGGCCAACAGGCCCACAACACTCACCTGTGACTCGTCCCAAGTCACTCTGGTCTGATCAGTTCTACTTCGAACCAGGGATGCTTTTAGGGGATAAATTTCGCTCATGGGCTAATTTTCCATGGTTTTTCCTAAAACAAGATTCACTATTTTATAAATGATTTGCCCAAATTCTATAGGATAAAATTATTTTACCTTAAAAATCGCCAAAATTTTATAAACACTATATAAAATAATTAGAAATTTGAATATTTTTACAAAAATATCGCCAAACATGTATAGTTGACATATGAAGGATTAGTAAGATTTGCCAATGTTTCTACATTTTAAAATAAATTTCCATCTTTAAAATCATCCCTACTTCGAACTCATCGAGTTTGGCTTGAGATTCTTTGACTCGTTGCTTTGCTATGGCATCTTTCTCAATGAACTCCTAGATCACTGCGTTATTTACTGGCCCTTCTAAGCGTTGTTATGATGTAGTGACAAAGTGTTCTAGATCTGTTCCTTGGCTTTCAACCTCTGTGAACAATTGGCATGTCTTATCTTGCATAGGTTGGAACCATTGAGTTACTTCCATAACTTTTCTCTTGATCATATGGATTTTTTGCTCAATGGTTCATTGTTCTTTACATCTCTTTATTTTGTCTATAGCTGACAGAGCCTTCAGTTGCATCTGTAATGTGTCTGCGTGTTGCTTCACTTCATGGAGCTCGACCTGGAGGTTATTTAATGCGGTCAAGAATCTGATGGCCCTTGCCCATCTGTGCCCCAGTAATGTGTCATGTTGACTCGGTCGCTCTACCCATTTCAACCGGACAGTCTTGCTGGTAAGGTGAATCTACACATCTTCATGACCCACCTTTGTTCCACTACTCCTGGCCCCAGAATAGAAGTTGTTGTCCCACCAGCCTAATATCCTAGTCTACTTTGTTGACAAGCCTAAACAATGATTGCTAGCGGTTCTTCTGCAGATGCGGTGGTCCCCTGTAGGGAGCCCTTTGTTGAGGATCCTATAGTCAGGGTGTCGTGAAAAAGGTTTCTATAGACGTATATTGATACCAAGAGGTCCAATCTAGACAACGTCTAATGCTGTTGCGTACCATACATTGTCAATCCAAACGATCTTGTAGGAGTTATGCTCAAACTCTCGTTGTCAAATCTTCGTTATAATAGGCCTACTGGACTGCATCGTGCAATGTTTGAGGCATTTAAATCCTCACCTTCAAAAAAAGTTGGATTTAAGGACGATCATAAACTTGTTTATCTCCCACTTCTTTGTTTTTATATGCAAGGCATACCGAAGTAGCTCCATACATCTGGTCTCATTATCTGGCACCATACGACCAACTTGTTGTAAGGCGTTGAACTCATCGAGTTGTATCTTAGTAAATTCCTCTCACAAATACTTCTCCTGGAACCGTTCCTGGAACCGTTCCCCTAACACTACTTAGAAGGCCATGTTTAGTTGAGGTAGGAGTGTCTTCCTCCATAGAAGAGCATTCCCCTTTGGTTGAAAACCACCTATGCGAACCTTCATTGTGGAGGTCAAAATCATGAAGCACAAATCACATTGATTGGCTCTCTATCCATGCCTCGATGAATAATCCATCCATGGAACTCTTGGACTCAGGAACTTAACCCTCTCGAGTTCTCTGTGGAAGCTACCAGTACTAGCTGGGGCATTCTTTGGACCCTCAAGGGTACAGGCACCCTGGCCTCTTCTCATCACAAACGGTTAGTCAAGGCCTCTAAAATTTCCCTGGAAGGACCCTGTCAAACCCAACACATCCCACTCTACAATCCTCTCAAGCTCAAGACTTGTTCTTCTCCTTGGGGTTTAGACCCCTCTCATGCAGGTGCTAATGGAGAAATCGTGCCTCCTCCCCTAGCACCACATCATGAACCTTCGCGCCATCTTCTAACCATGAGTAACTCATGGACAGGGTAAAATTTTAATTACAGCTAAGTCATTAGTTCAATTTTATAAATCAATAGAAGACGTGACTATCCAAAAACGCAGGGTTGAACCTGCTTTGATGCCATATGTAACAACCCCCACCATTACAACAACCAAACAACGTACAACAGGTCAAAATTCCTTTTTCTTCTTTAGGAATTAAAAACATCATAATGTTAGCGACATCATCGACACATCAATCTCATAAATTTACAAGTCAATAATAAGGAATTATTAATAATCGAATATGGCACAGTGTCGACACCACATCGCCATGTACCATGACACACATGTCAATGTACTAACACATTAATTAACAATCGGTTAATTAACAATGTACTAACACATTAATTATTTGTGACTTAACACATTAATTAACAATCTACAGTCAGTGACCTCATACATGCATCAATCCTAACACAAATAAACATGGCACAATTAAAGTTTGTTAAGTCATCATTCATTAATCCAACAAATTGCCAGTAAGGGTTGCTAACACCTCATCCATACATAAATTCCAATTGCGCATAGGTCTAAGACCTACAACTTAATTTATGAAAAAAAGTGTACACACAAGTATTATAATAAAAATCACAACTGCTCAACTATGCAAGGCAAGTATCAATTTCCTTCTATGTGTCACAAGGAACCCAAAGTTAAATTAGTCCAGCAACATGTAAATGGGGGCGCACAGAAAACTTGTTATTAATCCAACAACAATTACATTTAAGGGTGCAAAACAAAGATGCTAGCAATCATCTAGACAAATTCATAACATGAGCAGTCTTAAGACTAAACAACACAACACACTTCAATTATCGATGCATGCAAGAGGTACAATAAATACATGATGTACATCATAATCAATCAGTGCACATAATGGTTCCTTTAGTTGATTGGTTATTCATCAAAATAAAATTTGTTTCGTGCTTTAAGACTAAAGCCTAAGACCATCATTACTACAAATTCCAATGCATGAGAAGTCTAGCAATTTCAACTATCATTTAATACCTAAAATCCAATTAATTAGATAACATACATCAACAATAATAATCACGCAAGAGTAATCTAGCCTCTACAACAGTCCCACATCAATCATTCGACCTTCATTTTATGGTGATCAATAAGTTAAACAACCTGTAAGCTTTAAAAAAATCAACAATCAAGCACAAGGCTAAGGAGTTTCATTAGACGATAAGGGCCATGAGAGCATAAGTGCATTCTTGCAACAGATACAAGATTGTATAATCCTCAACAGAAAAATGTCAATCCTTTCGCTAAGGCGCGACCATACTTACCAAGTGCTTCTAGTTCTGTAACCAACACATAACCACACGGATCAACTACTATCTCCTTTAAATTAGGATTCAATAAGAATTAAAAGGGAAAAACACGGGAGATGGTCGCATTAAGGAGACCCACAAGTGTTCGATCCCTTACGAAAAGACGTAGAATTTGGAATCAAGGGACCATCCACCAGAAGGGTGTTATGGGCATACCATCTCAACCTAGAGCTACCATTAGCTTACTAGGTGCCCATAAAGATAAAATTAAAGGGTTAATATGCACCTTTAAACCTCAGGGTAACATAACATTGGGATAATTAAAGGAACAAGATGATTGATTGATCTTGTTTCAAGGACTCCCGGAGAGATGTCGATACTTACATTGGGTACTTAGATTAAGGACCAACTTGAAATTCTAAAACACTAAAAGAAAACTCCTCAAGGAATTAAGAAGAAGTACCTTCCGTTATGGAAAGGATTTAGTGAGCAGGGTTTGCTCTAGCCGAAATATACGATATGTAGGAAGCCATAAACGTTGCCAATGAGTAAGAATTGACAAGTGCCCTAAATTAGCGGGCAGCCAATAGAGAGCGTAGTAGCAAGAAAAACAGAGTGGGAGGAGTCGATAGACATTGTTGGGACAAGGATGAAAGACACTAAACTAGCACAGCCGCTAACTCGCGGTTAGTGAATGCCGAAAAAGTTACGGTTCATATAAAAACTCTAGAGTTAAAAAAAAATCCAGTCAGATAATCAAACTCTAACTGAGCTAGATAATGAAACTCTCAAGAATTTTAAAAGTTAATCATTTAAACGTGGCAATCATATGATGTTACAGTAATTTCTTAATATGATTAGGTAAATGTTAAAAAGTAAACAGGTTAACGGATGCATTTATAAATGCAAAGAAGTTATCAACAATCAATCTGATCCATTGATTTTGGAAGACGACTAAAAATATGCCAGCATCTTCAATACATAACCATCAGATTAGAATTTAAGATTAAAATATCATTAATTGTGCCCATCTCCAATAGGTATACGCCAAAGTAAGGCAGTAAAGCCGCAAGCTTACATAAAATGGGAGATCGTGAGGAGGAAGGGAAAATCGCGGAATATTACACACAGGAAACATACCAAGGCTCACCATGGAATCCGAGAGCAGTTAAATCCAGCAGTCCACGCTCAATTCTCAGCCTGTGTTTTTTCTAGGGAAGATACGACAGGTTGTGACCCTATCACACTGAAGGTAAAACGCTGAAGAATCTCGCAAAGGTACAAGCCCATCCGCTGGGAAAAATGTATTGAAGTGCACTGAGGTAAGGGTGTTAAAGGATGGGTAAGGGTGTTAAAGGATGTTGGCTACGGTCGGGAATTTCACTGTCAGTGAACACGAAATTCGTTAGCAAGAGATTTCGATATCCACGGAGAAAATCCCAGGAAATTCTTTGGCCATTAACACGAACTTAGCTGGTTAAGATGATCAACGCAAGGTGAAAACACAGTGAAATCCCAGAGCATTCAGAGGAGAAAATTCGATGAGTTTTAGAGGGAAACAAAGGGATAAAGTTAACACAAGTGAACTGCGTGTTGGGCATTTTTCATGAAGCACTGGGTGAATGCTATTAACGAAGAAAGGAAAAGAAGAAATAACCTCCCTAGAAGGACCATTCGATTAATATAGAGCTTATTATTAGATATTAAAATATATATAACTGCACTAGCATATTCTGAGCAAGAAATTTATTAGATATTAATCCAAAGCATATTTTCGAATAAGAAATCGAATGGCTTGGCCACCAATTGTCATTGTTTTTCGGAACGCGTTCCTGAATTGTTCCTGTTTTCTGCAATAGTAACTGACAGAAAAGTACAATATCTTTTGAATATTTATGTAGAGATTTCTGTTACATTCTAATAATTTAAGAATTTTGTTATAAAAATTATCCCCTCAACGTTGTATAGGTTAAGAGATATTCTATCAGAATTGAAAGTACTCAAACAACATCGTTACATTATTTTTACAGCGAATTCCAAAAACAACGATGCATTCAAATAAGTTGAGGAGTATATTACCAGATTTGAAACACATTCAGAATGCTCCTTTTTTCTATGACGTGAGTTGACAGAAAAATACAACACAATACTGGGTGGAAAAGTATATTTCCTCGAGGATAACAAGTATTCGGAGGAGATTAGTACCTAAATATCCCTTTTCTATTTTAAAAAAAGGTCAAACGATTTACTAGTATCTACAGGCGGAAGGAAAACACGTCTTAAGGGATTGACCAGTTTGTCGAGGGATAATCTGGTTGGAAAGGAGGTGACGAACAAATGCAGAAGTTTTAAAGAAAATCAACAGCAAAATCGTCCAGGAAAATGTTGGTCCACAGGAAATTCAGTGAGAGAATTTACACCTCTGTTCTAAATTTTCCCCTCAGCTCAACAGTATGATCGTGCATTCTTTATAATTAATCTAAGAAGATAAGCTACGTCCAACCCACGAAAGGGGGTGTGTAAAAATCTACAATCAGAAAGTGAATAAAACAAAAGCGTTCGTCAGTAAACACTTAAGGGAATAGGAGAAATCGATTATACATAAGGCATTACACAAATTCTCAATCGTTATCTATTTACAAGAATTAAAACATCACATAATTTATAATTACAACAACTTATGATAATTACAGTGACAATCAAATTAAAACTTAAGGAAATTTGATTTCAGAATAGGAGTACCTTAACCGATGCTGGCTTGTTGATGTCCTTTGGCTGTTGGCGATCCTCCTTGCTCCCGCTTTCTAATCACTGAGATCTCACCGGTACCTCCTAGCCAATGCTAGGGTACTCTTCTTCCTCCTAAGCCCCCCGAACCGCAAAGGGGCTACACACCTAAGACCAGAGAAGAATCTATCTCCCTTCTTGCCTCTAAGGTCAAGCTACCACTCCCTCACGAGATGGGCATCCCAACTCCCATAAGAAAAATCTGTCAAGAAAATTTCCGGCAATGTAAGCTTACACATACCGGTCGTGCTCTAAACTCCTCCTCTGCCATCATTTTTATAGAGTTTTCTTAGTTATTACTTTCCCAAACCCTCATTATATTTTTTTTATTAAATTTAAATAGGATAAACCTCCCCCATACACATGTCACCCGATCCCTTAGTTGCACCATGTTGAACATTGAACGCACCCTAAAAAAGCCTATGTAAAATTTCATATTTTGGGTACCACTTGATCTTTTGCACTGTCTAATTCGACTTCATTGTGAAAAATGTTTCCTTTGATTATCATCTTGACTCTCATTAAGTCTTTCAAAGTTTGTTTGAATCTAATAAAACCCATACTTAAAAGGATTAAATTTTAAATAAATAATCAACAGCCAAAACATTTCACCTGATGCGCCCAAATTCGACATCGGAAGGAATTAAAAGATTAAATAAAATCACTTGAAAAAAAAACCGCAGTCGTCGAGCACCGATCTTCACTGGCATCAGAAAAATGAAGTTTTCTTTTGTGACAAGCATCACACAAGGATATCGTCGATAACTGATCCCCTTCGACATTGATAAAATGCGAATAGAGTAAATGTTAATGAAGAAAGAAATGATATCGCCGATAGCTGATACCCGATGTGCTTAGCGAAATTGTAGAAGACCAAATCGCAATGAACATTCGGACCACGCTAAAAAAAAAATTTGATCTCCGACTTCCAAAACGTTTCGGCATCAGGAGTTTTGAGGAAGCTAATCCACAGGAAAACTAGTGATAGATTTGTCCATGGTCATCGACCCCCAATACCTTGTCGGCTAGGAAAGTAACAGTCTTCAGTGTAAGATCATCGTGTGGAGGGGAGAAAAACACACAAAGCAACTCGGAAAACCACTGAGGATGAATTCGGGGTTTACTTGGACGAAATATGGTTTGTATGAATGGCACAAACAGGGGGCACTTCACAGTGAATACCAGGCTCGAAAATATGTTCTGAATCGGAAAAGAAAGGATATGGACAAAGAACACAGGAAATACATACGCAAAGAAAGGAAACAATACATCCAACTGCTACAACTAGAATCCTTTCATCAAAGTTTCAAGACTTTTGCATTAGATTTCGATCGAGCTCAAATTACATACAATAGACACTGTTTGAGAATATAAAATAGAGTTAGTTAATCATGTCTCTTCTGCGTGTTGGCAAGGTCCACACAAACTTTCTCCCCAGCTGCTTCACATTCTCTGAGGTGTTTCACATTTTGTTCTTTCGACGTCCTTTGTGCTTCGTGCAATTGCACGATTGTATCCTACACTTCCTGTAGCTTTATCTTGAACCACGTCACGTTCCCTTCGCGGCCTTGTGATGCTGACACCTCAAGGGTCTTTACCACCAACTATCATCTTAATTCTCTGTTTTCCAGATAGAGTTCGACAATGGCGAGTTGTGTCTGTTTCATTTGCTGAGTCGGCTCTCAAACATTAGTACCAATGACAACTGTCCTCCTAGTTCTTCCCCAGATTTCCTAAATTGTTCCTTTGAGAGGCTCTAGCCAAATAGCATGCATAAGTAATTCCTCAATAGTCGATATTGTGCACGACATGCTTGGGACTCGGGTTTCCCCAGCTTCCTTGTTCTTCCTTAGCCTACCCCTTCTCTGGGGTATATGATGTTGGGGAGGCATGTTTTCTAATGTCCTACCTTTCGACGCAACTTCTTCCACTTTGGCCTTCACGCAGTGTGATATAATCATTTATGCGTGCAGATAGGAATCCCCCTTTGAAAACTCAGGGATGCCCGCTGCGAGTAAGAATGAATCCCACTCACTTTGGAGCTCAGGCCTGGCACTTATGCTACTTTGCATACCCCTTCTTATGTTTTGAGGGGTTCCCATGGTGCAACATGTATCTTTCTTATGCACGGGAGACTTGGAGAGGGCACGAGGCGGAAAAATTGATCAATCCTAGCTTGCGAGATGAACTACCAACAATGCATAAGCTCAGCTGGTGATTAGAATGCATGCAAAACATCGATAATTTATAACAGAGCAGGAAGCAGGTGGAAACGTGCCAGGGCACATTGAATTCATGACGACTGGATGTTTTGAAGTGAACTGAATATTTTATGTGGCACATCTATGCGATGAGTACATTTTAGGGAATGTGAGGTATAGCCGATAGGATTTGCAGGGCGTGTGTGACATGAACACCATGATTTTTCATTCTTCCAACCTTCATGATGAGCTAATGATGGTTTTTTCACTTTTCGACGTGACTAGAACTATCTAAACAACTTGCCTCGACCTAAGGCACCTAACGACTTCCTTTATGACAGGGCCTGACTCTTTTGGAACATACTCATACTCTTGACACATGTTTGGCTCTGACATCCTTTTCTGAATCTAAGGGCCAACTGATCACTGGTGTGACTTTGATTCTCATGTTATTCTGTATCTGATCTTTCATGATGTGGCACACAAATGTAACCCGACTAAGACCCACCCTAACTATAGAAAAATGATGGTGCTAAAAGAAGAGAAGAAAGCAATTCGAAAGCTGCAAAGATCCCGTGAGTATCAAATAACAAGGTCTAGCAAGCTTTACAGGAATGTACTAGTGTAGATTTTTTATGGTTACACTTCATACATATATTTTACCCAGTGTTTCTCTATATGCAGTCTCTAAAGGATTTTATTTTTTGATTGCAGGAAAGATGCTTCCGAGTATTGGGAAAACATGGTGCGGGAGCCTCATCAGAAGATTCCGTAAAAATGGTCGGAATGCGAGAAGAGATGGATTAAGATCAACCAGGTAATGAAATACATCGACCTCCTCGAGTTTGGCATGCCCGACGAAGTTTTCGACTTGCGCGACATAGTCAAGTCAGAAACCGAGAAAGACTCATTATGGGTCGAGGAAATAGCTAAGGTGACATATGTGGCTCCAGGTCAGGTGTGATAGTTTACAGAGAACCCAATCAAAGCTCAGCCTATGCTAAAACAATTAATTCCGAGTATAGTCAAGTATCAGGAACATGCAATAGAGATAAGAGAGATTTACTCAACTTTGATGGAACATCATAGATTCCCATACACCAACACCTATGAGGATCTGTTCATCAAGTGGTCAGAGTATGAGAGGAGTCACCCTCTTAAGTGATATCTTGAGATGTGTCACAAAAAAACTCATGGGAAAGAATGCCATGTGGCGAATTTTGTTTTCTTATCTGCACTTTAGTTGTTATTTTTAGTTAATTTTATGTTGTGAATAAGAGCATCGATGAATTAGTTAAGGGTCGATGGTTGTTTCAAGAAAATCTCATTTTGGTTTTGTTAAGAATTATTTCAGAGATGTCTTTAATTGAGAAGTCCTTTTGGACTAGAGACAAGTTTATGTTTTCATCAAATGTGTGTATGATTGGATGTGGAGAAGAACTATTTCCTATCTCGTCTCATGAATCGATGCAGTAACAAGTAAGAGCTATTAAATATATTGATAAGTTATCTGATGCAATGTTTTACAGTTCTTTTTTTAATGATGAAAATGAATATTTGTGTTATGATGTGATTGATGATTAGAGTTAAGTGAATTATTTTACTTTTCATCATTTATCACATGCATGTTTAATTCTGATAATTTGTATCTCAGTTAGTAGTTGGAATACTCGCATGGTTAATGTATTAGTATTAGGCATGTGGTAGATGATAATTGCCTCCGTGCTCGAGTAAAGGGTTATCCCAAACTCGGGCTCTTCTCCAGTAGTTTAGTTTGTTTCCACTTTGTCACCTAGTTGGTTTATACCGACTTTATCTTATATCAGTCCTACCTAAGATAAAAACAAAAAAAGAGAATGTCCTAACTGGAGGAGAAATCCTTCACAAGAAAATGTAAATCCCATCAATTATTTTGGTCGGATCGCAAGATTTGGAGAACCATTCCACCACTAAACTCTGCAAAGTCTAATTGGGTCTCAATGGAGGGTTTGGTTCCTACTGTTGAGTTAAAGGGATTTAGGACCCATCAATAGAATTGGAGCTAGAAGGAGGGCTTGAATAATGAATGGTTGAATGCATATTTTTCATAATATCCCAGATAGCCTATAGATTCAAAACAATCCACATGCATGTCTAGTCATTCCCAATGCAACCCACACACAATGAGTACTCCTAGAATGAGTAACGCACCCCAACCCAAGGAAGAACACTTGTTCCTTGATATACCTTACGCTCTTCCTCATGAGGAGTTAAATCAATTTAGAAGAATCACAAGATCATACGCTCGACAGATCTGTGTGTTTCCCTTAACTCCATTACTTCCTCAAAGAAAACAAATAAGTAGACCAATGGTCAAATCCCCTAAATAGGTTTCTTTGCACATGTTAGAAGACCTAATAGATTTCACCCTCACCTAAATTGAACATCCTCTCAATTTAATTATTGAAACATCAACCGGTAACTTCTCTAAGCCCGACGAGTTTTCAGAAGAAGAAGGTTTTAACTCAGGATCTAAAGATATGGAAGACAAAAACAACCATGATGAATAAAGGGGAAACCCACCTTAGAAAAATCAACCTTGGTTGGTCAGAGACACTTTGGCCATCCCAGGATGAGTCCATAACCTTCCTCGACATCTAGAGAAGTTACTTCCTAAATTTGACCCTGAAACCTCAAGATTGCCTGAAGATCATATCAATAAATTCATACTAGCTATCAGACTGATGAATGTCCAACATGAAGACATGGTTTGCATATTGTTCCCCTACACTTTGGAGAATTCATCTTCCACRTGGTATTTTAACTTACTCGTAGGATCCATAACTAGTTGGACGAAACTCCAAAAGGATTTTCTAGATAAATTTGTGGAAGAAATTACTACAGGAGCTCTGATGGTTGAGTTGTTCATTGCCACCATGATTTCAAAGGAAAGGGTCAAAGACTTTAACCAAATATTTACTACCATATTAAACAAATTCCATCCTGAAGCTAAACCTACTCATAAATTTAAAATTGAAGTATGCATTAATGCTCTCCCAGCTTCTATCTCCATGTTTGTAAAGAGGGCGACCAAACTAGCCCTAGATGAGAATTTTGGAGAAGCCAAAACGATAGATTTCCAAATGAAAGAATGTAAAGAAGTTCATTTCTCTTTAGTTAAGAAATAAGTTCAACCTCCTCCCAAGAGAGGACTATTGCTTACTATACCCCCAAGAAAACAAATAGAAGAAGCTCCCAAAAAGGAAAGTGGGGAAATAGAAGACCTACAATGCATGGTCAAAAAACTATCAAATGAAATCATAGCCATGAAGAGAAGTGAAAGGGAGGGAAACCAAGGCCAAAGGCCCTATAAGCCTTTCTTTAAAAGGAATCCACCGATTAAATAAATTGAACTTCCCCCATCCAACCTAAACATCGACCTAGGAAATGTAGCATCTGACTCTTTATGTACTTATCATCAAGAGAACCACTCTGAAAGAGACTTCCCTCAATGGGTACATGCTATGAATTTAATGGATAATCGGTTTTTAGATGAAGTCTCCCTGACCGAACAATCAAGCAACTCTAGTATGAATATTGTCAATCAAGAAGAGGTTGCTCCACTGGAAGAAACAACCATGTTGATATGGGACCCTGATCTACCTATGCCTTCTGATGACCAATGTGAATTTCAAGAGCCACCTGCAGAAGTCTTGGTTGTGCAAACATGAAGTAGGGGTCAACCTGTCTCAAATGACCTTACCATGACCCAAATTTCGGGAGGAAAACCAGCTCTCGATCATCTGAAAGAACCTTTTTCTCCTCGAAGAAACCCTATAAATATCCATACACAAGAATCACCCAAGATGTATTACAACATAGTTGAATATTTAAAGAATTTGAAGGCTAATATATCAGTTATGGACATATGTAGAATCCCTCAGCAAAAAGACTTCCTGTTACAGGCTTTAAAATTGGTAGAAATTCCTCCGATAAGTACTGACCCAGGAAGAAATCTAATCCACATAGATATAGGGAATAAACCAACTATGAATGCTTGCTCTGAAGATAAGAATGGAAAATCTTTTGTCCACCTTTCCTTTTAACATTCAAAGTCTTTAACAAAAACCTCCATAATTGTTTGGTCGATTTAGGAGCATCCTCTAATGTTATGCCACTATCTATTTGCAAAAAAATAAACGCAGTCCCTCTCAAAAGTGATAAACATGTAATACAACTAGACAGAACCCAGGTGAAGGTCATGGGAGAACTCAAAGACGTAATGATCAAAATAGAGACACATCCTAAATTTGTGCAAGTGATTGACATCATTGTAGTATATATCCTAGAATCTTATAGGTTGTTATTAAGTTGAGATTGGTCTAAAAAGTTAAACAAATACTTTAGTATAGACTGGGCTCACCTTTGGTTTCCATGGAATGGTCACAAAAATATGATCAGAATTGATAGGGAAAGATATTTCAAACATATTGTCACTGCTCCAAAAACCCTAAACGAACCCTCATCGATAGATTTCCCTATGCTAGGAAATTATTCATGTGATTCCTATTTTGAGAATTTCTCCCCTCTCTCATATGATGTCCCTCTTACTTAGAACTCCAAAATGATTTTTTGAGAGGAGTTGACAATGGCATAAGAAACCCTCTTCTGCCAAGAACTTGCGTTAGAAATCACAGAAATAATAGGAGTAAAAGAGGAAAGAAAAAGGAAAGAGGAAATTGATACATTTTTCCCACAATTTTGGACCCTATATTTTGATGGATCTAAATCAAAATAAGGGTCAGGAGTAGGGTGTATCTTCATCAATCCAAAAGTCAAAAGACATTTCATGTCTTGTAGACTAGAATTTGAATGCACAAATAACACTGTCGAGTATGAAGCTCTAGTACCAGGGTTAAAGAAAGCCATAGACATGAATGTCTAAGAATTGAAGGTTTTTGGAGACTCTGAAATCATTGTCAGGAAGATAGGTATACTATACATTGCAACACTCCACACCTAAAGAATTACCAACAGGAAGCACACAAGCTAATAGAACATTTCAAAGCTTTCAACCTCACAACACAAAGCAAATAACATTCTTGTTGATTCTCTGGACACCACTGCCTCAAGGCTATCACCTTTAGAAGATTATGAAGCCTCTCGGTTCACTCTGGAACTAGTCTACAAACCCTCAGTTCCCAACAACATTTCTAATTGGAAGGTTTTTGAGGGGGACGAATAGATTATAAAATTTCTAACCAATCAAGACGATTTTAAAGATTTGGCCATTGACGATGAAGTATTCCAGGAACAGTCAACAAAAACCGACATTCATACAGATCAACCAACTAAAAAATTGAAGTCTCACAAGATACCAAAGGGAATATCTAATTCAGAAAACCTTTTGACCTAAAAGAAATATTTTTAAGGGGTCAAAAAATGCAAAGACCGGTAGTTCATTTCCCATGCATGA
>JASDQU010684233.1:60648-74890 GCA_032191745.1 Picea mariana | reverse complement strand
TGTTCTTTATATGATAAGTAATGTTTAAATTATCATACATATGAGCACCAACTCATAATGAGGCTGCAACCTCTGTTTTGCAAGCTGCTACTTGCTGAGAGCACCAACTCTCTGGTTTCTCTAGCACCAACTAAAAGGAAGCACTAACTCCCTAGTTTCTCTAGCACCAACTAGAGGGCAGCACCAATTCCCCGGTGTTCCAGCACCAACTGGATGGAAGCACCAACTTCCAATCATATAGGCACCAACCTATAAAACAGAGAACAACAATTCTCCCTTGCACCACCCTACCACCCTGGTTTTTCTGGCTGCAACCAGATGGAAGCTACAACTCCCTATGTTCAAGAACCCACTTGAACCTCTGAGGACAACAGTCCTCCCTAGCACGTCCCTACCACCCTGAAATATAAATCTTTTCTATTATGACTTATTACAGTGATATAAAGTTCTTCAATGGCTTACCGGTCTCATCACTGTTCTACTACACTACTCTTCTCTGTCTGCATCAGTGTCTTCTGCACACTCCTTGCGCTTTTTGTTCTTTTTCCTTTTATGCTCTCTGCACCATGTCCCTTCAATGCACCATTCCCCTTCTGTGCATTGCTGCTGCTGCGCTCTGCCTCCTTCTTCACACCTCAATCACCCTCAACCACAACAACACCCATCTCTTCTTTGTTCTGCATTTTTATAGTCTCTGTGCAATTTGTGCATGATTTCTCTCCATGCTTCTGCATTCTCTCTCCATGTCCAATGCTCTTCCTGATCATGATTTCCACTCTTTAGCTTCTCTGGAAATTCAATCCATGTGTCCATCATCACTGGGTGTTAAGCTTAGATTCCTTAGCTTCTTTGGCAGTTGAGATTCTTCGTCTTCTCTGTCATAAACGAGCTCATCCACTGGCAGAATCCATCATTTGTTTCTAGCAGTTACACTATGAAGTGAAACAACAGCCCTCCGATCTTATTCAAATTCATCTGCACCGTTGAATTGAATTCATTGAATCTTGCGTTCATTTCTCCATTTCACACTTCGGCATTTCGGGATCCCCGTGGTGAAGATTTCGTTCCTCTCCATGTCTTGATCCCCGAAACTCCGAAAAGGAGCTTGCTTGCTCTAGCTCCTTCCTCCATCTTCCACGGATGTGACCAATGGCTGTGATCACAGGCTGAGCCAAAACGTGTTTCACATTTCAACATTTTGGAAATTTGACAATCTTGTTGTGAGGCTTCTTGACTCTCCAAGTCGTGATCTCTGAAACTCCGAAAAAGGAGCTTGTCGCTTCAAGCTTTTCTCTACAGCTCTTCGACCATGTGACTACGAGAGGTGACCGAGTGCTTATCCATATAGTGCTCTCACGATTTCACTTTTCGACATTTTGGCATTCCTGTGGCGATGAGTTCTTGATGCTCCGTGTCCCGGTATCCGAAGCTTCGAAATGGAGCTTGGTTTCACTAGTTCCGATCATTTCGGCATTTCGCATTTCAGCCTTTCATGATTTTTGCGATGAAGAGTCTCGTCACTTGACTCTTCCAACTCCAGGTATCCAAAGCTCCGAAATGGAGTCGGATCAACGGTCCACACCCTAGATGATTCGACGGTCCAGATCTCTTCGTGATTTCACACATCATGATTTCGACATTCTTGACGTGAGAGTTCTTGACAAATCCACCTCCCAGTCTACGAAACTCTGAAATGGAGTCAGCTCAACTTTTCAGCTTTTCGCACTTCGCAACTTCGGGATTCCTATCGTCAGAGTCCTTGACATCTCCAACTCCCGGTATCAAAATATCCGGTATGGAGTCTTTGACATTTTGCGACTTCGGGTTTCGCGACTTCGGGACTCCTGTAGTAAGAGTTCTTGACATACCCAACTCCCGGTATCCGAAATCATCATCCTTCTTCCAGGATTTTGGCATTTTGCATTTCGCGATTCCAGGACTCTTGATGATGAAGAATCTTGACTTTTCCAACTCTTGGTATCCGAAACTCCAAAATGGTGTTATTTCCCGGTCTGCGAAACTCTTCGTTTATGTGCCTATTTCGGGATTTCGGGATTCCGGATTTCACAACTCCGGGACTCCTATGTTGAAAAGTCTCAACTCTTGACTTCTCAATCTCCTGGTATCCAAAACTCCTAAATGGAGTTATTTTCCGGTCTGCAAAACTCTTGTTGATGTGCCTCTTTCAAGATTTCGGGATTCCAGATTTCGCAACTCCGTGACTCCTGTGTTGAAGAGTCTCAACTCTTGACTTCTCAATTTCCCGGTATCTGAAACTCCAAAATGGAGTCTATGCTTCTGATCTTTCCATGCCATTATCCCTGCGCTGCTGATCTTCTTTGCCTGCCTGTTTGTCATCAAATAAACAAGCACACTCTTGCACTCTTAATGCATCTTTGCATAATCTCTTCTGAGATTACGTTGTCCCTGTATTTCCATCGCTGCATACTCTGATCTTGCCATCAATGACAAGCTCACCTGCTTGTAAACTGCCTGTAAACATGCCAACAAAAAATACTTGAGCATAGTCTCATTTTCGTTGTCCTTTACCTCTCCATGGTTGAGACACATATTAAGAGCATCCTCATCTCTTCTATTGTACCATAGCCCATTGTAGCCCTCCACTCTTTTGAGATTGAAACCTTCAACACTCCAAGGTTGAAACACAACTTAGATACCATGTTGAAATTTGTTTTGAAAAAATCTATCTTTTTCATACCAAATTCAATCATATACTAGAACTAGAGGCATCAAATATCTAACATAAAAAAACATACATTTAAATAAGATAATACAAATTCACAAAGATAAATGAGACAAATAATATCACAACAAAACTCTTTACAATAGGGACACATCATATCACCATCTATGTCACCCAATCTCCCACCTCATATAATGCATCCACCTCCCCTTTTACACATTATATATCTCTTTATGTTAACATTACAATATTCGTTAGAACTATGTTACAAGAAACTTTTCAAATGAGTGAATTCCATTGCACAACTCCTTCAATTACAAACTTCATTAAAAACACAACGATATATTCATCAATGATATTGGTTTTTTCAACATTATTTTTTATTTGTACTTCATTAGATAATGTATCCAATCTATATGGGAGGGAACCAATGATGCAAATATAAAACATTAAAGACTCTTTTTCCCCTATACACAATCAAATAAACATTTCCAGTAGAAAAAACATACTCAAATCACAAAAGATCAACCAAGTGTGACTATAATAATATCACACAAAATGCAACGGAGTTAAAAAATTGCAATTGCACTCTTTGAAATTCCATTACTTATATATAGATAATTGTGACACACCCCACTGCTTGGGTACCCCAAAAACGTTTTTGCCTGAGACGATTGTGAAATCTGATACCTTTCTTATGAAAAGAATGAACATAATAACGTAAATGCAATAACAAGAAACATGGATGACGAGAAAATAAAGCATAAATGACCATGCACAACAATTAATATCAGCTAGCATGTCTTAAACATATCACAAAGATAAATAAAATACACAACAGAATAAAATCACAAAGAAACACAAAGAGACTTGTTTTTTTAAAAGAATTTCACCAATTGGATGCAGATGTCGTACGTTCCACCCAACTTTATATACCATCGTTCTGAATCTAAGAAATGAGTCACCCTTGAACCAGGGCTATGAATCCACAAGGATGGGGCCCTAGTCCGACTCTAGTTTTCCCAAACCAGTATGGATAATCAATTCTCACAGTTTCTCAACCATACAACAATCCCAATTTATCAGCTCTGTTTCTCATCAACCTACACAACCTAAGAGTATGAAACCCCTTCACTGCCACATAGTCCCTTAGGCTGTTCACCCCGATCTAGGGCTCCAATACTATTGTTCAGGAAATCTCAATGCTAGAAACTTCCAAGATTCTTAGTTGTAGACATTCTTGGAATTATTGTCAACATTCTCATGCACAAAAGCATCAAATCCTCGTTGGAACATCAGAAGCACCTACAACTAACAAACATGGCTGACTACCTCCAAAAATTCGTCTCCCCATGCCCACAACTAGATCCAACGTGAAGAAGAAGGAAGGTAATGATGAACAAGACTTAGGTGGCCAAAATGAACCAACAACCCAAAAGAATGAAGCAACAACACATGAAAAACCATCCAAATGAAGCAACCATGGAGTAAACCCCAAACAAACCACATACATATAACTTTCAAGGCATAACATGGCCTCCCTAAGAGACTCACACGACCTTTCCCCTTCTCATTAAAAATCAAGGTTAAAATAAAATATTAATAATATAAAGACTCAGACTCTCATCCCCCCTCTCTTATGGAATCACAACCTCCTATAACTCTTGTCTTTATCAGTATCACAACCAACAATGTATTTTATTATTAAAATTATTCAATGTATTACATTCACTATGCTATCCAACCTTTTCAATTGTTCAGGCACTTTGACTTCTCATGAATAGAAAAAAATGCATCATTAATCCGGGGACTCAAAACTGGAGTATTACATTCGACTCCCTCTTGTTTTGGCATCATCCTCAATGCATATACAAAAGATAAATAAAAATTTCAAAAGTCTTCAAAAATTCATGGGTACTCTGCCCACATAGCATCTTCATGCTCCCAAGTAGCATCTTTGGGACCATAGCAGGTCCACCTGAACTTTTATTAGATCTATGACTCGATTCCGGAGCACTTTGAATTTTCTGTCCAATATGTGCACTGATTGGACCCAAAAGTTTCATTTTAGCTCCACTTGAATCAAATATCAATCAATAACATGGTTAGGATCATGCACATACTTCTTAAACAAAGAGACATTAAACACATTATGCACATTCATGGAAGTAGGTAATGCAAACATATATGCAACTGGCCCTATTCTATCCAAGATCTCAAATGGACCACATAATTTGGCTGATAACTTGGTACAACTGCACAAATCCAATGAGATCTTATTGGGATTCACTTTTAAGGGTACATACTCTTCCACTTCAAATTATCTAGTTGTCATGTTCATATTTGCATAACTCTTCTATCTATCTTGTACTTATTTCAAATTCTATTTAATTTTAAACATTTGTTCTTCCATCGCCTTGAGCAATTCGGGCCCAAGTACTATCCTATCTGTTGGGTTATCCCAACTGAATGGAGTATTTCATTTTCTACCATACAAAACTTCAAATGGGCTCATCTTCAATGAAGTTTGATACCCATTATTGTAGGAAAACTCAACCAAATGCAAGTAATCTTCCCACTTAGATGGCTTATCCATCACATATATTCTTATAAATATATGTGATGGATTCATACTTGTGAATGGACCAATAACATGATGTTTGGATTCATACTTGTGAATGTCAAAAAGGGGTTGATAGGGCCAAATTCTTGGATATATCACATTCCCCTCCCCTTTATTTTGGTGTCGTCCTCAATGCATATACAAAAGAGAAATCAAAATTTCAAAAGTCTTCAAAAAGTCGTGGGTATTCTGCCCACATAACATCTTCACGTTCCCAAGTAGCATCTTCAGGACCTAGCAGGTCCATTGAACTTTTACCAGTTCTATGACTCAATTTTAGAGCACTTCGAATTTTTTGTCCAATATGTGCATCGAATGGACTCGAAAGTCTTCTTTTGGCTACACCTGACTCAAATTTCAATCAATAACATGGTTAGGATCATGCACATACTTCTTTAACAAATATACATGAAACACATTATGCACATTCATGGAAGTAGGAAATGCAAACATATATGCAATTGACCCTATTATGTCTAATATCTCAAATGGACCACAGAATCTGGCTGCTAACTTGATACAATTGCCCAATTCCAATGAGCTCTTCTTGGGCTTCACTTTCAAAAGTACATGCTCTCTCACTTTAAATTATCTAGTTTTCATGTTCTTATCTACATAACTCTTCTATCTATCTTGTGTTTCTTTCAAATTTTGTTTAATCTTAAACATTTGTTCTTCCATCTCCTTGAGAAATTTGGGTCCAAGTACTACCCTTGTCTGTTGGGTTATCCCAACTTACTAGAGTATTTGATTTTCTACCATACAAAGCTTCAAATGGGATCATCTTCAAAGAAGCATGATACCCATTATTGTAGGCAAACTCAACCAAATGCAAGTAATCTTCCCACTTAAATGGATTATCCATCACATATATTCTTTACATGTTTGTTCTTCCATCTCCTTGAGCAATTCAGGCCCAAGTACTACTCTGTCTATTGGGTTATCCCAATTTATTGGAGTATTGCATTTTCTACCATACAAAGCTTCAAATGAGCTCATTTTCAATGAAGCTTGATATCAATTATTGTAGGAAAACTCAACCAAATGCAACTAATCTTCCCACTTAGATGGCTTGTCCATCACATATATTCTTAACATGTCTTCAATCACTTGGTTGAATCTCTCTGTCTATCCATATGATTGTGTATGGTATGTTGTACTAAAGTTCTGATTCATATCAAATCCTTTAAACAATCCTCTCCAAAAGTTTGAAGTAAACTTTGTGTCTCTGTTTGAAACAATTGTTTTAGGAATTCCATACAACCTAACATTTTTCCTCATATAAATTTCTGCAATATTTTTTTTTGTATGAGTCATATTCACTGGAACAAAAGGAGTAGCCTTGGTCAATTTATCTACCACTACCATGAAAAAATCATGTTGTCTTGTTGTCCTGAGCAACTTAGTAATAAAATCAATGGTTATTGCTTCCCATTTCCTCTATGGAATTGGCAATGGTTGTAGAAAACCTGATGGGTGTCTATGCTTAGATTTCACTCTCTAACATTTCATGCATTTGGAAATGTAATCAGTGACAACATTCTTTATTCTTGGCCAAAAGTACTAGCTTCTTAATGTTGCAATTATTTTCTGCTAACCAAGATGTCTGATATATGAAACATTATGCATTTTCTTTAGCATCAAATTCTTGAGTTCTCTGGAATCAGAAACATAAATTCTATTCTTATGCATAAATATTCCATATTCCCTCATCTTATACTCCTTGAATTTTTGTTGTACATGTTTTTGTTGTAGGATTTATTTTACCTGTAGGTAATGTTGATCTGTAACAACAACATCTAAAATTCTTCCCTTTGGATCCATCTAGTGCATAGTATTGGTTGTAGCATGCATGCAATGTACTCTTCTGTTGAGTGCATCACCAAATGTATCTCCTTTCCCTTGATATGTTTGATGTCAAAGTCATACTTGTTGGGGAAAGGGGTGGAACCTGTAACGAAATGAATAGACAATTCTATAGATAATCGAAGAGGAATAAAATTTCGAAGACAAAAGGTGGTGTCTAAAGACACCGTTACAACACTTAAGAAAAACACATTGTGATCATAACATCACAATGCATATTGGATCTTGATATATCCATATGATATCACTTTGATCACTTGATGATAATGACCTAAGGGGTCTTCTATTAATAGCCTCAATATTTAACCAACTTCCATGAAATCAGGAAGATCTTGTCCACATATGACCATCAGTTGTTATATTTGACTCTGTCAAATCCATGCCATCAAGTCGACTTGTCAATGATGCTCAACCTGACTGTCCATGTATCCAACTCGTAGTCAATCAATGGGATGGTTGATCCACCACTCGATTATGTTCGACTATTGGTCGATTATCCGACCGACTGACATGCTGACTACTCGACCGACTAATGCATAGATCGGGTTGATCACCTGACCAACTGTATCTAGATGTAGGTCCACCGCCTGACCGACTGAATCCAAGAGAAGTGTAATGAACCATCAATGCTTGATGTTCCAACACCCCCCATAAACACACATCTTCAAAGATTCAGGAGGTGAAATTACGCCATCATGACATCCCTCCATAATTGTAACTTCCTGAATGCCAAGCATCGTACGAAGCTTGATAAATCTAGCTTTAGCTAAAAGTTTAGTGAATATATAAGCAACCTGATCATCTATTTTGCAATATGCAAGAGAGAAAATGTTCTCATGAACCAACTGTATCAAATAGTGAGCATGGAGCTCAAAATGATTTATTTTACTATGGACAATGAGATTTTCAACAACTTGTATGGAAATTTGATTATCATAGTAGATTGTAGTTGAGGTTTGAACAGGAAGGCCAAGTTCACCTAAAAGTTGTTAGATCCATACTACTTCAGTACTTGATTGAACAATTCCATGATATTTTGCTTCTTGTTGGAGATACTTCACAGACACCTAGGATTTATTTTTCCTAAGGTTTTCCCTACGTTTATAAGTCATTATTCAGTCTCCTATAGTTTAGGGAGAATATTCCTCTAGGAGAATATTCTCTTTAGTTCACACTTCAGTTTGATCAGTTGAGTGGATTCTAGATGCCACATTGGGATTATCACCATGCAACATTGGGATCATCACCAACTAATGCACATTTTCCTTGGGATCATCACCAGACTATTGCATTACTCATGATTCCCTGATCTCCTCCTCACTTCACTCTGTTTCATTTAGTTAACTGAAGACCGAGAGACTAGTTAACTCAGACTAAGTGGCAGTTCACTCCCGTAACTACATGAAAGACTAGACTAGGTGGCAGTGTACTCCCGTAACTGTTGGTGTGTGTCCACATCACTCTAGACCACCACTATGGCTCATTGGCTTCTCCTCCAGTGCGCATTAGTTGATTTATATAGAGTATATCATGTGTAAATTATCATTCATTCATTCAGTTAATGCAAATTCTTCCATTCTTTCACTCCTGCTTCTCTTTTCTCATATTTTCTCTGCAAATTGTGTATGTCATTTGCTAGCTATATCTATTCTGTGCAGGTTCAAAAAATTTACATGGTATAAGAGCTGACAGACTACTATGGAAAAGACACACCATATTATTTTTGCAAGCACTGAAGATTGAAGACAACGAAAAAATGGAATTTCCAAAAGAATTCATTCTTACACCGTACAATTTCTTTGCATGGAAGGAGAAGATGATAATGCATCTTCGAGGTAGAGGATTATACAGGTTAACCATGAACACAAAAATCGAATCAACATCAACCATAGAAAAATCCAAGTATCTAAATCAAATGGATGAAGTCTTTGGAACTATTTGCAGTCTCATTTCTCCTGAACTCCTCTTTCACATATCCTCTTGTAAAACCCCCAATGAAGCCTGAACCACCATGGAAAGGATTTTTGGCAAACATGATGAGATGAGGGGACACATGCTCGAGGTGTAATTGCTAACTTTGGATCCAAAAACTTTCGACAATATCTAATATTTCTTTACCAAATATAAGGATTTGTTGTCGCAACTCAAGGCTTGTGGGGTTGATAAATATAAGGAGGAGAAACAAATGGTTCTTACCATTCTCTCAAAAATTGGTCCGAAATACTCAATGTTTGCGTCTACATTTCATTTAGTTAGGCTCGCCTTTGGAGCCACCTGAATGATGCCCTTTATTAAGGCCTTTATCGAGTCTCTCACACAAGAGAAGAACAAACTCATCAATATGGAAAAAATCAAAGGCTCAAAGGCGCATGCACTTACTGTGCAAGAAGGTAGTGGTCATCAATATCATAAATATAAATACAAAGACAAAAGGAAAGCACATAAAAATCCAAAGAAGGAAGGGTACTCAATGTTAACGCTCCGTAAATTCCCAGAGGTTGTCAGAGTAGAAGAAATTTACAAGAGGTAACTTTATCCAACCACTTTGAAACTAGAATCTAGCCCTACCAGCTTTAGAGAGGGATCTCTCTGTATGATTTAGCTATGTTTTAACTTTGAGATATTCGGCTAGTTAAACAAAATAAGATTGAATGGTTTGTTTTTTTTTTGTTAAGTTGGCTGAAAAGGTTTTTACGCCTCCGTTGGGCTATGGGGTCTGTATTATAAAGATAGAGGTCTAAGCAGAAATTTAAAGATTCTTTTCACAGGGCAAGATAATGCATTCATTGGATTCTTTAGCAGTAAAGTGATGAATAGCAGAAAAGATGAGAATATCAATTAAAGTAAAGAAGCATTTAAGAATTTCTTCACTGTAATATCAGAAAGATAAACATTTAGATCTTTCAAAGTCGGAAACAGGGTATACAAAGATAAATCCTGCAACATGTGCTACTTTTAAAAGATTAGATTAGAAAACAATATGACAACTGAGGGAGAAAAACATTTAACATAGAAAAGAAAACATCACCAATGAATAACACGCGAGAATCCTGTGAAACGTCCCTTTGTATTACTAGAAGATCTCTTGATAAAAATTACAGTCTTTCTGGCTTACAAGGCGCAAAGATCAACCCTTGGTACTTCAAAGTTTGAAGTATTTATAATAAAAAATTACATACAATCCTGTCATTAAATATTAGGACGTGGCAGTTCTAAATTTAGCTAACTAACTCAACAAAATACAAAAATTCAGGAACTGTTTGATGATGTGTTGAAATCTTCATGCTGATTTCTGGGTTAAACCATTGGTGAGTCCTATGTACGACCTCGTTTGATTGGATAGCTGACTAGGCTTGGACACCTCATCTCCTACTCGATCAGATTGCATAACTCTTCCCACCGAAGGTGACTGAGAACGATGACTTTGAGTAGTCTTCGGTATACTTCATCCATCTCTGTATACTTGGCAAAAGTTGGCTTGATGATGAAAATGTACCGGATCTCGTGCTGTATGCTGATGTATGACTATAAAGCTTCTAAGAATGCCTTGCCTATGATACTGCCCTATATTCCCAAGAATTTCAAACTATCTTTGGCCACGGTGGCTAGTTTCTTTTTATAATCAGAAAGTGTCATTAACTTGTCATTTATGACCCTTAAGCTAGGGAGGCCTTTCTTCTACAGAGCTTCAATTTTGCTGAAAAATCTTTGCACTCCTATGTCCATAGTCTGGACTTTGTCCTCCAGTTGTAGCATCAATACTCTTTTGGTCAGGACCCTCTTGACCTCGAGGATGGTCTCCGTCCTATATTCATTTTTCAAATCCTCTAACTCTTCTCTAATTTTTGAATTCAAGAATGTAATGATCTCAGTGGCTTATGTGGGCATCTCTCCCAGTTCTCCTCTTATTTTCTCAATAGACTGCTTGCTTCTTTGCACTAGTTCATTTTGCTCGAACATGATTTGTACCATAGGCCATATTTCATTTACGGACTTGGTGATATCCATTTAGACACTTTCCTTGACCTCAACAAGTGTTTTGCCTGCCACTGTTTTCTTTTGAAGCTGTTTCAATTCCTGTTTGAGATTGTCTAATGCTTTTTTCTCTTTGGAGTAGCTGGTTTGGTAAGAAGACTTGAGTTCCTGAAGGTTCTCAACCTCCTTTTTAAGTCTACTAATCTCTGTCTCTTGCAAATTCATCTCTTCCATGGATTTTTCCAGTTCTACTGTCTTCTCCAGAGCTGTCAGAGGAGTTGCGGAGGGATTTTCTGCTGAGGATGTTGTGCTTACTCTTATGAGTGGAACTCATGCGCTCAATGGAATGACTTCCATAGGCTTGGATTGTTCCTTCTCTTTCAATAACCTTTCCAGTTCTGCTTCCATGTCTTTCAACTGTGCATTCTGCTCCATAATCAACTTGAGCATCTCATCCTTTTCCCCTTCTGTCTCAGCTATCTCCTTTGCCTGTGCATCTTCTGTTGGTGGCAGTTTCAACTATTTCCTCAGAGATGCTATATCGACATTTTTATTTTTTAACATCTCCTCAATTGCTTTCACATTCGAGGGGTCATACACGATCTTGAGGACCAATTCTTCCAACGTCTTAATTCTATTATCTTTTGTAAAGGATGATATCTTTTCTAATTTCAGTTGTGTCTGAACATTGCTCAGAGATACCTATAATTTAGCAGCCGCAGTAGAAGCATTTACCAACTTGGAGAAAACCATTTCTCCAGTTTGCCTGTGCAGATTCATCTGATCAATGGGATGCACATCTCTAGTATGAAACTCGAATGTTGCTCTTTTGTAATCAGTGATGGCTTTCGGGTCCGACACCTGTGCCTCCAGAAAAGCCATGTGCATTCTACCCTTCTCTGTATCGAATGCAGACGACTGTCTGTGCTGTGCCGTTGAAGTCTGTTTCCAAAACTGAGCATAAGTACTATTGGTCAGTGTCTGATTTTTCTTTTTGATCAGGTCATACTTCTCAAAAACACTCAATTTTGGACCTACTTTACTCGGCTGGTCGTGGAGTATTTGTGGGATTCTTAGGAAAAGCGGTAGACATGATTTTCTTACTTCTTGTGCTTAGAAGTGACCGATCATCTTTCATAGTTGCAGTGGATTGGATTTCCTTTTCATTAGCTGTGTTAGGTGTATGACTGGTTTTTGGCCTTTTGGTGTGTAATTGGAAATCTTCAGCCGAGACTTCGGTGATGGAAGGTGAAGTATCCTTCCTGGGTCTTTTCTCCTTAGGAACCTGTGGTGTAGTAGTCTGTGAGATGATGACTGAAGGGTCCTGCTGTTCTATCTCGACCAGAGTGTTCAACTCCCATTCTGTTTGATTCATGAACTTCTCTATCTCAGGCTTGGGTGTATGAACGTATGGGACATTTTTATTTTTAATCCTCATCTCAGAAATTATCCCGCACGGATCATAGTGCCATATGAAACTAACATAAAACTTCATTTCTTTCAACAGTCTGTCTGCTTTCTCCTCGATGCCTCGGCTATTGCATATGAAAGACCCTATTTGCCCTTTAATTCTAAGCTACTGTTTTTTTTAGAGACATAATGTATGTCATCAGAGTTAATCATTCTCCTTATGTACTACAAGGAAAATATCCTCACGGGAAGATACTTGGGCAGTTTGTATGGAGCTAACTCGCATCCATATACTCTGATCTCGGTGTGGTTTTGGTAAATATACTAGTCTCCAATCTTTGCAAGGTCTGAGAGGCGTAAAATCCTATGAATCTCCTCATTTATTCTTGGTTCAGGTCTGCCGCTAAGCATGCTCACCACTGGATGGTAGAACTACTTGATAAACTGTTTGAAACTGAACTCTGTTGAATTTTGTTTGAGTAGAGTAGTCCAAGCTGTTATCGCATGCAGTCTCCCATCCTTGTACATTTTCTGCATTGAAAAGGAGAACCTGTCTGCTTGAAAGAAAGTGAACATGTAGGCCAGTATTGAGGAATACCAGAACATGCTTTATGAGACAAAATTTGAGAAATGCTCGTGAATATTGTCCGCCAGGAAAGTGTTGTAGTCGAACTGAGTGGTGGGTCTTTCTTCTATGGAGAATATGGACAGAAAACCCAATATGGGTTCATCCATCCATTTGTTGGAAAAATAACCAAGTAGAGCACAGAGCGACGAAATGACTTGGTTTCCCTTCTCTGAGAACAGAGAGGAAGGGTACGGGGGATTTGTCTTGGGGAGATGGGCGGTCTAAGGGAGGAAAAGCTCGAAAATCTAGGCTCTCTGAGGGAATGATAGTTTCTGGTACAACTCCATGATGACTTCGAGATTGAAAGGGGACGTAGATTCAGATCTGGGTATCTGCATCATCTGATCAATGTCTTCTGGTGTAATGAAGAACAAAGTTTCTCCTAATGAGGATACTATGGCTCTCTGGTCAAGAAGGTAATGAGCCTGGAATTTAAGGGTGAATTCAGGGAAATGGTGAACCTGGGGGAAAAGATACAGTGGAAGGTTGGACTCCCAGAGCCCAATTTCATTGCTCTGATATAAGAAAGTCTCTTTGAGCCATGACTGCAAATCTATGAAGTCAAATTCGCACATAGTGTCTGCGATTAAATGATATTTGTCGGCCAAATGGATCCTGTTGAGATCAACATGAGGTGGGAGGAAAGGATTTTCCTCGGCTTCTGCTTTCTTGGATTTTGGCGCCATCACTGTGAAAATACCTGCAATTCAAAAACAACATTAGTGAGGATGGATGTGGTTTTGGACGATTGACTGGAACGGAGGTAAGACAGGGATAATATCTCTGGTGTGAGGACAAAATAAGCAATGGGAGAATGAACAGAAAGAGTAGTTTTGAGCAAACAGATACCCATTGGGAACGAGGGATAGATCAACAAGCTAACGAATAAGTTAGCCAGTAATAAATGGCCAACGAGTCTATTGGAGTGTGAGATGGTAGGTAACAATGAATGACGAATACGATCGGGTGACGTGGAGGGTGTTGATTGAGAAGTGACCATGGTGAAGGGAATTGTAACGGGCGAACAGGGGGAAAG
>JASDQU010684233.1:31404-44827 GCA_032191745.1 Picea mariana | reverse complement strand
GAAAACCATTTCTCCAGTTTTCCTGTGCAAATCCTTCTGATCAGCGGGATGCACATCTCTAGTATGAAACTCAAATGTTGCTCTTTTGTAATCAGTGATGGCTTTTGGGTCTGGCAGCTGTGCCTCCAGAAAATCCATGTGCATTCTACCCTTCTCTCTATCGAATGCAGACAACAGTATGTGCTATGCCATTGAAGTTTGTTTCCAAAACTGAGCATAAGTACTTCTGGTTAGTGTTTGATTTTTTTTTTTGATCAGGTCATACTTCTCAAAAACACTCAATTTTGGTCCTACTTTACTCGGCTGGTCGACTAGTGGAGTATTCGAGGGCTTCTTAGGAAAAACGATAGACATGATTTGCTTGCTGCTTGTGCTCAGAAGTGACCGATCACATTTCATAGTTGCAGTGGATTGGATTTCCTTTTCACCACCCGTGTTAGGTGCATGACTGGTTTTTGGCCTTTTCGTGTGTAATTGGAAATCTTCAGCCGAGACTTCGGTGATGGAAGGTGAAGTATCCTTCTTGGGTCTTTTCTCCTTGGGAACCTATGGTGTAGTAGCTTGTGATATGATGACTGAAGGGTCCTGCTATTCTATCTCGACCAGAGTGTTCGTCTCCCATTCTGTTTGATTCACGAACTTCTATATCTTAGGCTTGGGTGTATGAACATATGGGACATTTTTATTTTTAATCCTCATCTCAGAAATTATCCCACATGGATCACAGTGCCATATGAAACTAACATAAAACTTCATTTCTTTCAACACTCTATCTGCTTCCTCCCCGACGCCTCGGCTATTGAAGATGAAAGACCCTATTTGCCCTTTAATTCTAAGCTACTGTTTCTTTTTCAGAGACACAAAATGTATGTCAATGGAGTTAATCATTTGCCTTATGTACTCCAGGGAAAATATCCTCACGGGAAGATACTTGGGCAGTTTGTATGGAGCTAACTCACATCCATATACTCTAATCTCGGTGTGGTTTTGGTAAATATACCAGTCTTCAGTCTTTGCAAGGTCCGAGAGGCGTAAAATCCTCTGAATCTCCTCATTTATTCTTGGTTCAGGTCTACCACTGAGCATGCTCACCATTGGATGGTAGAACTGCTCGATAAACTATTTGAAACTGAACTCTGTTGAATTTTGGCTGAGTAGTGAAGTCCAAGCTGTTACTGCCTGTGGTCTCCCGTCCTTGTCCATTTTCTATATTGAAAAGGAGAACCTGTCCGCTTGAAAGAAAGTGAACATGTAGGCTAGTATTGAGGAATACCGGAACATGCCTTCTGAGGCGAAATTTGAGAACTGCCCATGAATACTGTTCGCCAGGAAAGTGCTATAGTCAAACTGAGTGGTGGGTCTTTCTTCTATGGAGAAGATGGATAGAAAACCCAATATGGGTTCATCCACCCATTTGTTGAAAAAATAACCAAGTAGAGCACAAAGCGACGAAATGACTTGGTTTCCCTTCTCTGAGAATAGAGAGGAAGGGTACAGGGGATTTGTCTTGGGGAGCTGGGCGGCCTGAGGGAGGAAAAGCTCAAAAATCTGGGCTCTCTGAGGGAATGATAGTTTCTGGTACAACTCTGTGATGACTTCGAGATTGAAAGGGGACGCGGATTTAGCTCTGGGTATCTGCATCATCTGATCAATGGCTTCTGGTTTAATGAAGAACAAAGTTTCTCCTGATGAGAATACTATGGCTCTCTGGTCAGGGAGGTAATGAGCCTGGGATTTAAGGGTGAATTCAGGGAAATGGTGAACTTGGGGGAAAAGATACAGAGGAAGGTTGGTTTCCCAGAGCCCAATTTCATCGCTCTGATCTAAGAAAGTCTCTTTGAGCCATGACTACAAATCCGTGAAGTCGAATTATCACCTGGTGTCTATGATTAAATGATCTTTGTCAGCCAAATGGATCCTGTCGAGATCAACATGAGGCGGGAGGAAAGGATTTTCCTCGGCTTCTGCTTTCTTGGATTTTTGCGCCATCATTGTGAAAATACCTGCAATTCAAAAACAACGTTAGTGGGGATGGTTGTGGTTTTGGACGGCTGACTGGAATGGAGGTAAGACAAGGATAATATCTCTAGTGCGAGGACAAAATAAGCAATGGGAGAATGAACAGAAAGAGTAGTTTTGAGCAAACGGATACCTGTTGGGCGCGAGGGACAGATCAACAAGCTAACATATAAGTTAGCCAGTAATAAATGGTCAACGAGTCTTTTGGAGCTTGAGATGGCAGGTAACAATGAATGACAAATACAACTGGGTGACGTGGTGGGTGTTGATTGGGAAGTGACCATGGTGAAGGGACTTGTAATGGGCGAACGGGGAGAAAGGAATGACAGAGTTATGAGACGTGACCCTTAGGGGAAAAGTTGGAAAATGATGTCATGGGGTGACAGGGGGTATGTCAAAAAGTGGTAAGTGGTACGTGGTAGGGGTATGGAGCAATGGAATCCTTCTATGTAGAGAAGAGGGACTGCCATAAAAACACTCCATTTCGAACCCCCCCCCATCGTTAAAAGCAGACCGGTCGGGGGGGGGTTCTAGAAAAACTTATCAACCGTAGATCTGAGCACTAGCACCTCAACGATTTATCAGTTCGTTGTCCTTAATCTGTGAGTGCAAACTCATATTTTCTCTGAAAACTTAGGATAAGCGCTTTAAGTGGGTTTGTCCAAGCTTTCCCTGTTTTTATCACCATGGGATTAGACATTCAACTTTCAAACATCAAAGGTAGGGTTCAACATCGATCATCATGCATGTTTTATTGAGATAAAGCAAACTACCCTATGCTCTAACCTAATTACCCATGACATTTAGCCCAGATTAAACTATTGGACTAAGAAATTACTCTATCCTGGGGTTATTTGACCAAGATTAGGTAGTTTGGTCAAATTTATTCACTAGCTAACCTAATTTTCTTGGCTATGGCATGAGAGGTTCGCGCATTTAAATTTTATATATATGCAACAAATTAGCAAGCAGGGAATGGTTGATGGTCTAATTAACATCCACTTCTCCAAAGGAATTTTTGAGGGATGTGTTCTTGGAAAACACCCTCAAGAGAAATTCAACAAAGGAAAGACTCAAAAGGCTTCCTTTCTTTTAGATCTGATCCATAGTGACCTCATGGGCCATTTTCCACATCCATCAATCATTAAAGAAAGGTACGTGCTCATTTTTGTTGATGATTTCTCATGCTTCTTATGGATTTTCTTTCTTAAGAAAAAATCAAAGGTATTTCAACACCTCAAAGATTTCAAAGCCCTTGTTGAGACATAGTTAGGAAATAAAATCAAAGTCTTTCAAACAGATAATGGGGGAGAGTCTGTCAACCATGAGATACAAAATATTTTTCATGAGTCCAAGATTTAGTTGCAGCACACAGTTCCCTATACTCCACAACAAAACAAAGTTGTTGAGCGGAAAAATAGATCTCTAAAAGAGATGGAATCTTGCATGCTACATGCAAAGTCGCTTTCACATAGAATAGGGGATGAAGCACTTAATTGTGCAATGTACATACAAAAAAAATCTCCCCATAGATATATTAAGGATAAGACCCCCTACGAGGCTTGGAGAGACCTCAAACTGGAAATGACCCACTTTCTTATTTTCGGTTCACGTGCATGGGCCATGATTCCCTCTGAGAAGAGGAAGGAACTTGATCCATAGAGCACATAGTGTATCTTTATTGGATACCCCAACGATATGAAGGTATACAGACTCATTGATATTTCCTCGGACCGGCTCATCATTGAGCGTAGTGTTCAATTCGAGGAAAGTGTCTCGCATGTACCTCGACAACCGCATGCAGACACTTTTGTTCTTCCACTTGTCAGAGATGATGAACATGCACATGCTGATTCTTCTTCAGATGAGAGTTCTGATTCAGAGGATTCAGATGATATAGATATAGAGTCAATATAGTCAGATGCAGAGTCAGCACATGCACAATATCTCCTTGAGAGATTTCACATGACAGAATGCAAGTCTGCCTTGACTCATTTCCTATCAAGAGTTAGACTTGAGGATGGAGGGGACACTCCATTGGTTGACAACACACTGTACATAAAACTAGTGGGGAGCTTGTTGTATCTCACACACTCCAGACCAGACCTCTCCTATGTAGTTGGATCAGTCTCCAAGTTCATGCAAGATCCGCATGAGCTACATTGGAAGCATGCAAAGCGTATCCTTCGATATGTACAAGGCACCATCACCTTTTGGATTCACTATAAAACAAAATCTACATTGGACCTCATTGGGTTCATTGATTCTGACTGGGATGGTGATAACATTGATTGCAAGTCCACATCTGGTTACTCACTTTATCTTGGTTCCAGGCCTATATGTTGGTCAAGCAAGAAGCATGTTGCTATTTCTCTATCTTCAGCGAGGTAGTTAACATAACCATTCAGGCTATGTGGCTACAACATTTTCTCATTGAGTTAGGAATTCAGTTTCATCGGTCCATCGTTATCTGGTGTGAAAACCATAGCACCCTGAAGTTTTGCAGAGATCCAGTTCAGAGGCAGCGAACAAAGCACATCGAGATCCACATTGAATACATTCGAGACTTAGTACACGAGGGGATCATCGACCTGCAGTTTTTTCCTTCCTCCGAACAGATTGCAGACATTTTCACCAAGACTGTAATGTCCCCAAGGCCGAGCCCGTTGTAAATATTGGTTATGAAATGAATTGTAAATATGTTTTATAGGCTGGTGAGCCAAGTTTATATAAGCTGGTAGGCTTATGTGATTGTTAGGCCAGAGAGCCTAAGGGTTGAAGGCCAAGAGCCTGATTTTGTACATGTATCAATGCAGAACATTAATAAAATATAAACACCGCTGCGTGTAGACTGACCACGATGAATGAGTGATGGGGGACTAAGCTTCCACAGAGTGGGCAAGGGATTAGGGGCTGGAAGGTGGGAAAAGGGGGCTAAGTGTTAAACCTAGGGGGCTTAAGCCTTGGGAATAATAATTTAATATTATTCCAAAAGACATGTGAATAATATGTCTTATCCTAAGTTCTTTTGGAAGGACAAGCAACTTCCAAATGGAAGGAACACATGCTGAAGGAACGCATGCATTCGCATGGGTGACAAATGTCAACCCTGGCCCATGCAAATAAAACTGCTGAGTTGAGCTGTGATGGGGGTTCCTCCTCCACTCTACCCGACCGTCTGAACGTGAATGGTCTGACCTCTGCAAGAATACCCTGGTGCATCTTCTGAACCGTATGCCTCATCTGACCCGGGAAGAGACCTCGTGCCATTCTGAAACCATGGAAAAAGTCTGTGTTGATTTCGGGGAATAGTCTGTGTCAATTTCGGGAAAGTTGAGACACCCTCTGCCTGAACAGATCAAGCCTGTATGTGGAATCTCTATCCCCAAGCCATAACCATGAGACCATTCCATCATTGTTGAGCCTGTTGGAAAGCCCGTGTCTGTTTTCCCCGTTGGCTGTTGTCGCCACACAGTGATAGACTGTGTGTGGCTTATTGGTCAGTTGTGCAACACTCTCTCCTGGTGAGAGAGGTGATTAAGGTTGGAAGAACAGGTGGCTTGGCCTGTGAGCGACTCTCTCCAGGTGAGGGAGTGCGCATATTAAGGAGAGAACTCCTGGAAGGAACCCTGTAGCTTCCATAGAGCTCGGAGGCTTCCGGTCTGGTCTATTGCTGTAACCCAAGGCAAGGGAGGTTAGCAGCTGAAGGATTGTCTAGGTGACAAAGAAGGTGTATACTCCTGGGGTGGAACAAGCATGTGGGGAAGGAGAGTCTGTAGGCAGTGAGCATGAGTGGTTCCTGGGAGAGAATTCCTTCTTTGTGACTATGTGTTTTCCCTGTAACCTCAGCCTAGCCTAGGATTCCCTGCCTTGGGGGTGGAGCTTAGTCCCAACTCGGGGGTGACCCATTGCTGAGCTGATGAGCAGTGTGGTCTAAGGCTGGGAGGTTCATGGAAGGCTTGCACTTGGTTGGTAGAATTACCACATTTTCAAAGATAAGTACCAGATGATGTTCTAATTACATTTCTGCATGTTTGTGTAATTAAATTTATCATGTATTCTGCTGTGCATTTGGATTAATGTTATTACCATGTATTATTTATGTTAGTAATAATTCTTATGCTTAATCCAAGCTTAAATGTATTTCTTGCTTAAATGCATGTTGTTTTATAATCAAAGAATTATTGTTATATTTCCGTGAAGTATGGTAACAGAAAGGCTACTACAATTTGGTATCAGAGCCAAGGTTTCGACATTGAGCCTAGATGGGCCAGTTGAGTGGTCTTTGGACCGAGGGTGTGAGGAGAAATTGTGTTTGGAGGACCGATTTCAGACCCTGGAATGCTCCAGATGTGTCAAGGATTTACTTGACATGCTTACAAGCTCAGGAGGTATAGCGGTATTTTGAAACTGCAACCGATGTGGTATATGGCCACAGTGAGAGAGGACTCCACACCGTCAGATCTGGAGAATGTGCACAGGGTTTAAAGATCCTTTGGAGTTGCACAGGAACATGGAAATCATGATACGCGGAATCCTGAAATTCTTCAGGACCATCCATCGGGGGAACCACGTGACTGCTGGATGACGTTTCAGCACCCGGGAAACCAAAAAGGAAGACCCTTGTGTTTGCAAGTCGCGAGTTAGTGAAACACGGATTCCTGAAACAATCTACACTGTAGATCATAGGAGAGGACTTGACTGTCGGATCAAGTGGAAGAGTAAACTGTAATTCGGGATTTTGGCAAACGAAAGTTTGAGATGTGGGATGAACAAACTCTCGATGCCCGAAACCCCGAAACGTCGAAAATATCTGTGCCGTAGATCTGAGAGGGGACCTAACCATTGGATTTTTTCTTGGAATGGACGTGGGTGCATGGATGTGTACCACGTGCCAGAGAATTGAAAAGATAGGTGAGAGTGGTGGGACCCGAAGACGTCATCGATGGAGACGTAGATCCTCTAGAACGTGCCACGTGCCACTGCGGTTAAGGGCGACAACTGTGCTGTAGGCCTGGATAATAAAGTAAATCAGAATTTTGGCTTTCAGGGATTGTAGTGACAAGGAGTTAGGAGTCACTGCATAGTGAACTCCCGGGTACTGAAGTCCCGAAGTCTCGAAGTTCCGAAGACATCAGAGACTGAAGAACCGTAACAGGTTTTAAGGGTGATAGCTGTGCTATGGGCCGGAGAGAAAGGAAACCAAAATTTCAGATTTCGGGGATTGTAGCGACAAGAAGTTAGGAGTCACTGCATAATGAACTCCTGGGTACCGAGAACCTGAAGTCCCGAAGTCCCAAAAATTGCAAAGCCGACAGAGCTCAGAAAACCTTGTGAAGTCAAAATGTTTTTTTTGTTCACGATTGGCTTATGAATGTTGTAAGTTTTTCTTGAAGGTTTAAGGGCCTGACAAACTTCAGATTGATTGCACATTGTGTGTGCAAAGTTCAACGAGTGTCAGGACAACCAAGAATAGATGCCGAGTAAGGAAATGGAAGAGGTGCAGAGTGCCTCCATTTCAGAGGACGAAAGAAAAGGAAGGGATGTCAACTTGGGAGTCGAAGAAACAAAATCTAATGGGCACAAAAAAGAGATAGATAAAGAAGGATGTATGATGAAACTCATTGAAAAATTGTAGAAAGATGCCCAGGCTCTCCGAGCTGATAGTCGAAAGCTCATGAAAATCAGGGATCGATAGGGTGAATTCAACTTAAAAATGTTGAAGAGCCTGGAAAGAATAGAAAATAAATTGGAAAAAGAGAGTGACACAAGGAGATCAAGAAGTGTCAGAACCCCTGAGAGGAGAAGAAGATCGAGGAGTGGTAGTAGACATTACCATCTCTCCCCGAAGCATTCTTCTAGGGAGACACACAGTAGTTCAAGCCCATCCCCTACTAGAAAACACCGAAAATCCGAAAAGGATGAATTAAAAGACGAGATGAACAAGATCAAGCCTCTAACGTTTGATGGAGAACATAAGAAGGAGGAAGATGCAGAGACATGGTTGCTAGGCATGAAGAAATATTTCCAACTATAGAACTACTCCGCTCATGTAGTAGGAAGAATTGCGATGTACCATCTAAAAGGAAAAGCATCCATGTGGTGGGATCAGTTTGTGCAAGTGCAACACATCAGAGAGAAAGATATCACTTGGAAGGAGTTTAAGAGGTATTTCGAGAAGAAATACCTGACCAAAAGATATTATGACAGAAAGATGAAGGAGTTCTTCAAACTCAAGCTAGGTAGCATGACCGTTGATGATTTTGAACGAAGTTTTCTGAAACTACTGAAGTATGTTCCATTCATCAAAGATGAGGCTGTCAAAATTCAGAGGTATCTGAGTGGACTGCCACCTTCTATGGGTGACAAGATTCAATATGATGATCCTAAGACTATGGAAGAAACAATAAGAAGGGAGAAATGCTTGTATGAACAACAAAGAGAAAAACCCACCTTTCGAAAGGCTTGGGATGACCAGAAGAGGTTTAAGAAGGAACAAAGGCAGAAGGGAAACATGCCTCCCTTTTTCAGAAACAGTCCTCAGGGACAGTCATATTTTAGAGAGCCCAGGAAGGCTGAAGTGAGTGAGCAAATTCCCAGACCGTCACCTATGGAGTGTTGGGGCTGTAAAGGAAACCATAGGTATAGAGACTGCCCCATAGAAAAGATAAAGCGAGAACTGTCCACAATGTTCAACAGGTTGAGACAGTGGAGGATATGGGCAGCAGAATGCTAAGGATCTACGCAACCCTAGACAACAAGCAAGAAGAATTTCAATCACACATGATTGAAGTGGAAGGTATGATTAACAACCGACCACTCATTATTTTAATTGATTCAGGGGCTAGCCATAGTTATGTAGATCCTAGGGTGGTGGAAAGTTTGTGTTTAACAAGAAGCAAACATGAAAAGTCTTGGCTAGTGAAGTTAGCCACAAGAACCAAAAGGAAGGTCACTGAATTGGTTAAGTCCTGTTCAGTGGACATGAAAGGATTGAGCACTAAGGCTGAATTGAATATTCTTCCTTTAGGCTCTTACGAATGCTTAATTGGGATGGATTGGTTGGACCAGCACCATGCCCTTCTGGACTACTGTAACAAGAGGTTTACATGCCTGGACGAAGAAGGAAATCAGGTAACAGTCCAAGGAATTTCCAGAGTCATGGCTGTTAGAGAAATCTCAGCCATGCAGCTGAAGAAGTGTTACAGGAAAGGATGTCAATTATTTGCAGCCCGTGTGGGAGAAGCATCCATAGATGCAGTCTCAAAGCTGTAAGACCATGAGGTACTTAAAGAGTTCAAGGATGTATTTCAGGAGGTACTTGGACTACCTCCAAAGAGGGACATCGATTTTTCTATAAATTNAATTTGATACCAGGAGCAGCTCCAGTTTCGAAAGCTCCTTATAGAATGAGTACGCCAGAGCTGAAAGAGTTGCAATTGCAGCTCAAAGAGCTACTAAAGAAGGGGTACATTTTCCCCAAAGTGTCACCTTGGGGAGCCCCAGTCCTATTCATGAAGAAGAAAGATGGGATGTTGAGATTATGCGTTGATTTACGATAGTTGAATAAGGTAACTGTCAAGAACTAATATCCTCTGCCAAGGATTGATGACTTTTTGATCAGTTGAAGGACGCGAAAATATTTTCAAAAATAGATCTCAGATGGGGATATCACCAAGTGAGAATAAATGATGAGGACATCAACAAGAACGCCTTTAGAACAAGGTATGGTCATTATGAATTCACAGTGGTGTCATTTGGACTAACAAACACACCTGTTGTTTTCATGTGCTTAATGAATGGGGTATTCAGGGACTATTTAGACATGTTTGTCATAGTCTTCCTGGATGACATCTTGGTGTATTCCAAGTCGGAGGAAGAACATGAACAACACTTGAGAATGGTACTTCAAGTGTTGATAGAACACCAGCTCTATGCCAAGCTGAGAAAATGCTCATTTTATCAAAGGCAGATCCATTACTTGGGACATATTATTTTAGAAGAGGGGATCGCTGTGGATCCTGAAAAGGTTGAGGCCATCCGAGAATGGTCAGTGCCAAGGAATGTGGCAGAAGTTAGATCTTTTATGGGTCTGGCAGACTACTACAGAAGGTTTATAGCCAGATTCTCAAAGATAGCTCACCCTATCACTTCCTTGCAAAGGAAGGAGAAGAAGTTTTAGTGGACTGAAGAGTGTGAGAGCAGTTTCCAGCGATTGAAGCAACTGTTAACCAACGCTCCAATCCTGAAGATTGCAGATCCAAATATGGATTTCGTGGTGTGCACAGATGCATGTAAGGAGGGACTAGGAGGATTTCTCAGCCAAGAGGGATTTGTAATCTGTTATGAATCCCAAAAGCTGAAAGAGCATGAAAGGAATTATGCCACTCATGATTTAGAGCTAGCAACAATCATCCACACATTGAGGAAATGGAGACATTACCTCATGGGAAGGAGATTTGAATTGAGAACAGACCACAACGGTCTGAAGTATTTATTTGATCAGCCGACTTTAAATGCCAGGAAAACCAGATGGCTAGAGTTTCTGTGTGAATATGACTTTGATATCAAGCATATCAAAGGGAAAGAAAATAAGGTGGCTGATGCACTCAACAGAAAAGTGCATGAATTACATGCTACAACCATTAGCATGTACAAGATGGATATTAAGTACAAAATTTTGGAAGTTGCAAATGTTGATTTGCAGTACATAGGTCTGGTAGCAAAGCTACAACAACGTGAGAGACCATAGAGCCAGGGAAGTTACACCTTGGGAACTGATGGCTTACTTCTGTATAAAAACAGAGTGTACATACCCAATGTCCAAGAATTGAAGCCAACAATTCTAAACGAAATGCATAATGTGGCTTATGCTGGACATCTTGGATATCAGAAGACCATGTCAACAGTAAAAAACCATTACTTTTGGCTGGGTATGAAGAAATAAATCACTGAATACATCACCAGATGTATGGAGTGCTGGAAAGTTAAGGCTGAGAATAGGCACCCAACAAAGTTGTTGCAGCCTTTACCCATTCCTGAGTGGAAATGGGAAGTGGTGGCAATGGATTTTATCACAGGATTGCCCAGAACAAGCAAGCAACATGATTCAATCATGGTGGTGGTGGACAAGCTTACAAAAGCTGCCCATTTTATTCCACTGAAAACCACTCATAAGGCAAAAAATGTTGCTGATATCTTCTTAAAAGAAGTGGCACGCTTGCATGGAATTCCTAAGACATTTGTGTCTGATAGGGACCCGAAATTCACCTCGAATTTCTGGAAAGGACTGTTTAAGGGATTTAGAATGAATCTGAACTTTAGTACAACATATCATCCTGAGTCTGATGGACAGATAGAGAGGGTGAACAGAGTAATATAAGACACACTGAGAATGTATGTGATGGATAAACCATCAAGGTGGAAAGACTACCTGCATTTGGTAGAATTTGCCTACAATAATGGGTATCATACATCGTTGAAGATGAGCCCATTCGAATCACTCTATGGAAGAAAGTGTAACACTCCAGTGAGCTGGGATAATCCAACTGACAGAGCAGTAGTCGGGCTTGAGCTGCTCAAAGAGATGGAAGACCAAATGATAAGAATTAAACAAAATCTAAAAGCTGCCCAGGATAGGCAGAAAAGTTACGCTGATAGTAACAGAAACCACAGAGAATTCAAAGTGGGTGACCACATTTTCCTGAAAGTGAAAACTAACAAGAGTTCCCTGAAGTTGGGAAGTTTCGCCAAGTTGGCAGCAAGATTTTGTGGGCTGTTTGAAATCCTGGAAAGGATTGGGCCAGTTGCATACATGCTTGCATTACCTGCATCTATGACTATACATAATGTGTTTCATGTTTCACTGCTTAAGAAATATATACCTGATGGTAATCATGTCATTGATTGGAATGTGATTCAGGTGGAACTAGAAGGTGTCCTGCAAGTGCATCCTGTATGCATATTGGACAGGAAAAGCAAACAACTACGGAATCGAGATATAGAGCCTGTAAAGGTCCAGTGGACCTGGTACCGTCCCGAGGACATGACATGGGAGCATGAATATGTTATGCGGGTAGAGTACCCACATCTTTTTGAAAATTTTGAAGATCTTGCAGATGCAGTGTGAAGGTTGCACTGAGAATAGTGCAAAAATAAGGGAGGGGGATTGTAATGTCCCCAAGGCCAAGCCCGTTGTAAATATTGGTTATGAAATGAATTGTAAATATGTTTTATAGGCTGGTGAGACAAGTTTATATAAGCTGGTAAGATTATGTGATTGTTAGGCCAGAGAGCCTAAGGGTTGAAGGACAAGAGCCTGATTTTGTACAAGTATCAATGCAGAACACTAATAAAATATAAACACCACCATGTGCAGACCGACCATGATGAATGAGTGATGGGGGACTAAGCTTCCACAGAGTGGGAAAAGGATTAGGGGCTGGAAGGTGGGAAAAGGGGGCTAAGTGTTAAGCCTAGGGGGCTTAAGCCTTGGGAATAATAATTTAATATTATTCCAAAAGACATGTGAATAATATGTCTTATCCTAAGTTCTTTTGGAAGGACAAGCAACTTCCAAATGGAAGGAACACATGCAGTCGTTTGGGTGACAAATGTCAACCCTGGCCCATGCAGATAAAACTGCTGAGTTGAGCCATGATGGGGGTTCTTCTTCCACTCTACGCGACCGTCTGAACGTGAACGGTCTGACCTCTGCAAGAATACCCTGGTACATCTTCTGAACCGTACACCTTGTCTGACCCAGGAAGAGACCTTGTGCCATTCTGAAACCATGGGAAAAGTCTGTGTTGATTTCGAGGAATAGTCTGTGTCGATTTTGGGAAGGCCGAGACACCCTCTGCCTGAACAGATCGAGCCTGTATGTGGAATCTTTGTCCCCAATCCATAACCGTGAGACCATTCCGTCATTATTGAGCCTGTTGGAAAGCCCGTGTCTGTTTTCCCCGTTGGCTGTTGTGGCCACGCAGTGCTGGATTGAGTGTGGCTTGTTAACCAGTTGTGCAACACTCTCTCCCGGTGAGAGAGGTGATTGAGGTTGGAAGAACATGTGGCTTGGATTGTGAGTGACTCTCTCCAGGTGAGGGAGTGCACAGAGGAAGGAGAGAACTCTTGGAAGGAACCTTGTAGCTGCCATAGAGCTCAGAGACTTCCAATCTAGTCTATTGCTGTAACCCAAGGCAAGGGAGGTTAGCAGTCGAAGGACTGTCTAGGTGACAGTGAAGGTGTATACTCCTGGGGTAGAACAGACATGTGGGGAAGAAGATTCTGTGGGCAGTGAGCATGAGTGGTTCCTGGGAGAGAATTCCTTCCTTGTGACTGTGTGTTTTCCCTGTAACCTCATCCTAGCCTAGGATTCCCTGCCTTGGGGGTGGAGCTTAGTCCC
>JASDQU010684233.1:21023-31304 GCA_032191745.1 Picea mariana | reverse complement strand
AAAGATAAGTACCAGATGATGTTCTAATTACGTTTCTGCATGTCTGTGTAATTAAATTTATTATGTATTCTGCTGTGCATTTGGATTAATGTTATTACCATGGATTATTTATGTTAGTAATAATTCTTATGGTTACTCCGAGCTTAAATGTATTTCTTGCTTAAATGGATGTTGTTTTATAATAAGAAAATTATTGTTATATTTCCATGAAGTATGGTAATAGAAAGACTTCTACAAAGACCTTCATCGAGCAGAAGTTCCATTCTCTACACAGTCGTCTTGGAGTGAAGGACATAGTTGCCTAGAAACTACCAGTTCTTCTTTTTACATACATTATACTTTGAGGGGGGGTTTTTCCATGAGGTTTTCCTTCATTCCTCATTTATTTCAGTGTATCTTTTGTATTTGGGTACGTAACATGGCCTCATTGCTGGGACCCATTCTTTATTTTCACCATAGTGATGTTCAGGTGGGGTGTTGGAGATACTTCACACATACCTAAGATTTATTTTCCATAAGGTTTTCCCTATGTTTATTAGTCATTATTCAGTCTCCTATAGTTTAGGGAGAATATTCCTCTAGGGGAATATTCTCTTCAGTTCACACTTCAATTTGATCAGTTGAGTGGAGTCTAGATGCCACATTTGGATGATCACCATGCAACATTGAGATCATCACCAACCAATGTGAATTTTCCTTCAGATCATCACCATACTAGTGCATTACTCATGATTCCCTGATCTCCTCCTCACTTCACTCTATTTCAGTCAGTTAACTGAAGACCGAGAGACTAGTTAACTCAAACTAGGTGACAATTCACTACCGTCACTGCTTGAGAGAATATACTAGGTGGGAGTTTACTCCTGTGATTGCTGGTGTGTGTCCAGATCACTCTAGACCACCACTATGGTGCATTATCTTCTCCTCCAGTGTGCATTAGTTGAGTTATACAAAGTATATCATGTGTAAATTATCATTCATTCATTCGGTTGATGAGAATTCTACCATTCTTTCTCTCTTGCTTCTCTTTTCTCATATTTTTTCTGCAAATTGTGTATTTCATTTGCTATCTAGATCTATTCTGTGCAGGTTAAACAAATTTTCATGGTATCAGAGCCGACATACTGCTAGGGAAAAGACACACCAAATTATTTTTCCAGGTACTAAAGATTGAAGATAGCGGAAAAATGAAATTTCCAAAAGAATTCATTCTTACACTGTATAATTTATTTGCATGGAAAGAGAATATGATAATGTATATTAGAGGTAGAGGATTATACAGGTTAACCATAAACACAGAAACTAAATCAACATCAACCATGGAAAAATCCAAGTATCTAAATCGAATGAATGAAGCGTTTGGAACTGTTTGCAGTCTCATTTCTCCTGAACTCCTCTTTAACATATCCTCTAGTAAAACCCCAAATAAATCTTGGAACATCGTGGAAGGAATTTTTGGAAAACATGATCAGATGAGGGGACACATGCTCGAGGTGAAATTTCTCACTTTGGATCCAAAAACCTTCGAAAATATCCAAGATTTCTTTACCAAATATAAGGATTTGTTGTCACAACTCAAGGCTTGCAGGGTTGATAAATATAAGGAGGAGAAACAAATGGTTCTTACCATTCTCTCCAAACTTGGTTCGAAATACTCAGTGTTTGTGTCTACATTTCATTCAGTTAGGCTCGCCTTTGGAGCCACCTAGACGATGCCCTCTCTTGAGGCCTTTGTCGATTCTCTGACACAAGATCATAACAAGATCATCAATATGGGAAAAATAAAAGGCCCAAAGGCGCTTGCACTTACTGTGAAAGATGGTAGCGGTCATCAATATCAGAAATCTAAAGACAAATACAAAAGGAAAGCACATGAAAATCCAAATAAGGAAGGGTACTCAAAGTGTCTCCTTTGGTATCGAGTACATACAAAGTGTGATTAGATTCACAACGTTTGAAACCAAGTTGAAGAAAGAAACTGTCGATCTTAGCATACCAAGCTCAGGGATTCTGCTTCAAACCATAAAGTGACTTCTCGAGTCAACAAACCAAGTTAGAATCTGTCACAAAACCAAGTGGTTGTTCCATGAAAAATTATTCAGATAGGTCTCCATGAAAATTTCTTGCATTCTGTGACGCCATTCTACTGAGGTGTGTGAGGAATCGATCGCTACTAGTCAATACCAGATCGAACTAGGTATTCTTCAAATGATTGATTTACATACAGACCACCATTGTCTTATCTCAAGCACTTGATGGGTCGACCATATTGCTTTTCAACAAAGGCTCTAAACTCCTTGAACTTTTCAAAGACAAGGTTCTTATTCTTTAGAAAATATACCCATGTGAAACGAGAAAGATCATTAATGAAAGTCAAAATATACCATGCACCTTCCAAGGAAGGTAGTTTGATGCAACAAACATCATTGTGAACTAGCTCAAGGAGGTTATGTGCTTACCACAATTTTCTAGAGTCAAAATGTTCCTGATGATGCTTGCCAAGCACACAACCTTTACAACCTCCTTCAGGGGGAAACAATTTAGGTAGACCAACTATCATGTTCTGAGTTTCCATCGATTACAAATTTTGAAAATTTAGGTGTCTGAGTCGTTCATGCCAAGTTCGAATTTGCTCATCGATGTGAGAAACAAGGGTAGTCGGTTCACTGTTGGGTCAATTTATGTCACAAAATTTATACAGATTGTCCTTCGGGTTGAGAAACCCTCCGACGACAATTGACTTACCTTTGTTCAAATCATGAACATAGAACCAATCTGGCCAAAATTCAACAATCTTACCTATCTATGTTAAATGAGGAACATACAACAAATTGTCACATGCTAAATGTTAACAATTCTCCCATGTCGATAGGTAACATCACCTTGACCAACAATATCCAGATCAAAATCATTAGCAACATAGATCTTCCTCTCCTTAGTTTCATCCAAGGACCTGAACAAGGAAGCATCGTTATCCATGTGATGAATGCACCCAGAGTCGACTACCCATTCATTCCACACAAAATAAGACAACAAGGAGTGAGAATTTCTAACTTAGAAGGTGAAATTATCAACGGGTCAATGTACAATGGACACGTCTCCTTTATACATTTAACCTTCTTCTATAAATCATTTCTCTTATTATAGCATACTTTCTCCACATGTCCATTCTTTCCACAATACTGATATGTATTTTTTTTTACTTTGTTGGGGTACATCTGTTTGTCCCTTAGGTTTAGGTATCAAACTATACTCTTTTCCTGTGATTTGAATTCTTCTTTCCCTTGAGCAAGTGGGCTTGATTTTTACCACCAAGCTTTCCTTCTTTAAATGGAATGTGTTGATCAATAATCAAAAGGCCACATAAATATTCAAAGGTGTAATCCTTACCATCTTCCTTGCATGCTTGTCAGTTGGTGTAGAAAGTCGACATGAACATGCCAAATGGTGTTCACAAATTCACTGGGACCAGCTTGCAATGAGTTGCCCATTTTTCTTTTTGATAATTATTTCCACATTCACCCAATTTCAAATGGATTTCTTTGAAACACACCAAATAGTCCTCTATTATGCCAAAAGAATGAGGATAGAGAGAGATCAACTCTTTCTCCAACTGCATGATGTGGATTTCATCGAATCAGATGAACAACAACTTCAACTTCTTCTAGACTTGATGAGGGAATTCTATTTCACTGAGGTGAAACCAAATCCCCCGCGAGATATAGGTTGTAATGACCCCCACAACCTCATCCTTCTTGTCATCAACAACGAACTTCGTTTGATCATTTTTTGGATTTGGAATCACAATCTTTGTATACTACCACAATACTTTACTTTTTAGCAGGGCTTCCATGTTTGGTGCCCATACCGCATAATTTGATCCATTTAGAACAACAAGATCAATCTTTGAATCCATCTTCGATATCTAGACACAATTTTTTTTTTTAATAAGTTCTGATTAACAAACCACCAGCCTAGGGTTAATCACATAATAGATCCAACTCAACAAGGGTTTTAGATAGCGAGAGAGGTTTCAAACCATCGGTTCTGATACCATGCCGGAGAAAGGGATGGAACCTGTAAAAAAATAGACAAACAATTTTGCAGATAATCAAAGAAGAATAAAATTTCGAAGACAAAAGGTGGTGTCTAAAGACACTGTTACAACACTTATGTAAAGCACACTGTGGTCGGAACATCACAATGCATATTGGACCTTTATATCTCCATATGATATAACTTCGATCACTTGATGATAATGACCCAAGAGGTCTGTTGTTTATAGCCTCAAGATCTAACCAACTTCCATGAAATCAGGAGTATCTTGTCCACATATAACCGTTTGTTATTAGAGTTGACTTCGTCAAATCCGCATTGTCGGGTTGGCTCGTCAAGGATGTTCAATCCGACTGTCCATGCGTCCAACTCGTAGTCAATTGCTGGGTTCGTCGATCCACCACCTAACTATCTTCAACTGTTGGTCAATTGTTCGATTGATAGGCATGTCGACTACTCAATCGACTAATGTAGAGATCTAGTTGATCGTCTGACCAAATGTATCCAGATGTAGGTCAACCACATGATAGACCGAATCCATCAGAAGTGTGATGAACCGTCAATTATTGATGTTCCAACATTACTCACTTAATAATTCCATCCATATTATTTGTCTGGCATTTAAATTTGGTTGTTCAAAAAGATATTTTAGACTACTATGGTCTGTCCTCAACTCAAATTTCTTCCCCATTAAATAATGCCTCCACATCTTCAACACATGGACTATGCCAACAAGCTCCAAATCATGTGTGACATAATTCCTCTCATGTTCCTTGATATTTTTAGATTCATACCCAAAGACATGCTCATTTTGGGTGAGGACTCTGCCAAGTCCTTCTTTGCATGCCTCTATACACACTGCAAAATTCTCATCGGGGTTAGCAATTTTCAATATGGGAGCACTAGTGAGTAATTATTTTAGAAAAATAAAATTTTCTTCACATTTTGCTGTCCATTCAAGGTTGATTCCCTTCTTTTGTAAAGAAGTGATGGGATGAGAAATTTTAGAGAATCCTGTTATAAATTTCCTATAGTATATGACTAAACCCATGAAATATCTGACTTCTGAAACATTCATTGGCGCTAACCATCCCCTAATGGATTCAATCTTCATTGGATCTACTTCTATAACTTCTTCTATAATAATGTGCCCCAAATAATGAATTTTCTCTTGATAAAAATAACACTTACTAATATTGGCATAATATTTATGTTCCCTTAGTACTTGTAGTACCAACCTCAAGTGATGTTCATGTTCTTCTTCTGATTTGGAAAAAATAAGTATGTCATCCAAGAACAATATGACCAACTTATCTAGATAATTTCTGAATATGCCATTCATTAAGCACATAAAGATAACTGGTGCATTGGTCAATCCAAATGGAACCACCATGAATTCATAATGCCCATACCTGGTTATGAAAGTTGTCTTACTGATGTCTTCTTCCTTGATTCTCACCTGGTGATATCCTAATCTCGGGTCTATCTTTGAAAATATATTTGCTCCTCTTCACTGGTCAAAAGGGTCAGCAATCCTAGGTAGAGGGTACTTGTTCTTCACAGTGGTTTTGTTCAACTGTCTAAAGTCAATACACAACCTCAATGTCCCATATTTATTTTTCACAAAGAGTATTGGTGCTCCCCAAAGTGAAACACTTGGGCGTATTTATCCCTTCTTCAACAATTCTTCTAGCTGTAATTGTAATTCCTTTAATTCCAGTGTACTCATTCTATAAGGAGTATTTGATACTAGGGTAGCAATTGGTACTAAATCAATAGATAAATCTATATCCCTCCTTGGTGGCAATCCCGATATTTCTTGAAATACATCCTTGAACTCTTGCAATAATAGAAATTCCTTAAGGATTAGCTCTTTAGACTATTATAACTCCTCCACATGAGTTGCATACAATTGACATCATTTCCTGAAAAATATCCCTGATGGATATGGATCTTGGAATTTCTTTCACAATTCTCTGCTTGTGAGTCTTCCAGGGATGCATAGAGCCTTGGAATACTTCTACCCATATATTAAATTGTAGTATCCTCTTGGATGTTATGTAGTGTCTTTGTTTTACTCTCTCTATGGGGGTAATCTCTGTACATGTGATCTTCTTTGCATCCCCAAACATTTGATAGGTGGTATTCCCCTTTTTCCCGAGTATTCCTTCTCAGAGTCATTCTTATGTTGATCTTGCATAACTGAGCTAGGACCATTCCTACTGGAAGGAGGTTTGAATCCCTTCCTTCTTTGATCAGATTTCTCCTTCTTCTTATCCTTCCAAGACTTTTGAAGAGACTCTCTACCTTTGTTTTTCTCATATAGGCACTTAGCCCTTATAATGGATTTTTTCAAGGATTTGGGTTCATCATATTGAATTTTATCTTGATAGAAAGAGGGAAATCTACTCAGAAACCTCTTTATATTCACCTTCTCATCCTTGATAAACCCCACATATTTGAATAATCCCAAGAACTTATTTCATTTTCTCTCATGGTCATGGTACCCATCCCGAGTTCAAATAACTCTTGCATCTTCTTGTCATAATAGTGCTATGAAATACACTCCTGCTAAAAGTATTTCTTGAACTGCTTCTAAGTAATCCTACTCTCATCAAGGTGCTCAACTTGCTTCAACTGATCCCACCACATAACAACTTTTCTATGTAAATGCTAAGTGGTAATCCTAGTTTCTAGGTTGGATGAGTAGTTGTGTAATTGAAAATACTTCCCGATTCCAAGCAACCATGCTTCAATGTCATCTTCCATTTTTCTTTCACCAATAAAGGATGGTGGCTTAATCTTCCTAAGCTCTCCTTGAAAACTGTCCAACTCATATCTTCTTCTTTGACCTCTAACATGAGACACTTCTGGACTTCTCCTTGAATATTCATATGCATAATATTTTTTGATTGAGTGAGTAGGTGACTGATGTCTTCGAGTCCTACTAGAATTTATAGAGTGGCTTGATATTCTATTGTTATCTCTCCTTTCCTGATGTCTACCTCTTTCTTCATGTCTTGGACTTGATCCATTCTTCACCTGACTCTTCAACTGATTTAGGCTTAGAATCATCTAATAATTTATTTGGTTCTATTCTATCACCATCTTCTCATTATCCACTTTGTAACTCTACACTTACATTCTCAAGCTTCTCACAGTCTCTACCAATTTCGTTGGTTCCACTATGCTCTCGTGTCTATTAGATTTTGTCTTTTCATTACCAACACTAATATGCTAGTATTTGGCTTCTATTTCACGACTGAAGGCTCTTTATGCATATTCCATTAATATGCTTATATCTCTTAATTATGTGAAATGTACAAGAAACTATTTTGTTAGAGTTAGACATATTATACAAAAGAAATTTGTTAGTTAAAGCTACATGTGCTTCTTCTTCTTAGTTTCTGAATAATTATATCACAATTCTCCAACTTTCAATAATTCCATATTATTCTTCTCTGAATGATATTTCCAATGACTATTCCCATGCTTCAATATGATCTTTGAGTTGAAATTTATGGCCTCTTGAAGTAGGTCCTTTTCTTCCCCAAATTACAATTATTGTGCAATTTACGTCAATTGATGTTAAAATTATCGTCAATTCACTATCAAATACTGATGGAATTTAGATCTGGACCTTTCCAAAATCCCAAATCCCCAAATTCTTCACTACCTATATGGTAAAGGTTCCATGGGTCAAGGTTCCTCCATTCGGATCCGACCTACCACTAACTTCTTGCGTAAGGTTTTTCCAGGATGCCCTGAATCTATAGATGATTAAGGGTTTTACTGCAAGGTTCCCTTCCTAATATTTGAGGCACAAGGCCTCCAACATCTAACCCTCCACAAGAACAACCTATAAGGACCCTTCGAATGCCTAGATGTCCATGCCCCACATCTAACATCCTCCCATGCGAACTTCTCCAACAATTCCGCCACGTGGCCTCCACATCACCACACTGGAAAGTCCACCTATCAATTTATCATTTGACCACATGGTGTATTCCTATTTGTTTTGGGGGTGTGTGGATCCCATTGTGCATCTCTGACTTGATGTACAAACCTGCATGTCTTCTCGATTAGATGATGGAGGTCGATGGAAGATCAACGACTATGATCCCTTGAGCTCCCAAGATTTTCCTCCAACTCATCCCGTTGGTGTCATATGAAATGTCCTCCAACTGATCCTGGTGGTGTGTCATGATGACGTGACATCAGGCTTTAGTAAAATGTTATATCTGAGATCTACCCCTTTCGATAACATCCTGCCTTATAGGGCCACCAGATGACAATGCTCCACACCCGACATCTCACCCATTCCACAATAACTCATATTGTGGGATCCCTGTATGCTAAGGTCTACATCCAATATCCATGCCATTCAAAGGGACTTCACTCTAAGGGACTCTAGATACCTAGATATCCGGATGTCACCCCCCCACTACTCACTTCTGGTAGATCCATCAATTCACGATCAAGGAGGAAATGATATGAGGGTTCTGGTTTGACGATGGTTCTATCATAGTTCTTCACTACATATCCAAGATCTTTAAGTCTATTAAATTCCTCAATGCTTGATCCTCTAGATGCTCGGATTCCCGTATGTCCCACTACTCCGGATACAGAACAACCTCTGCGTGGTTCCTCTGGGTCAAGGTTCCACTCAAAACTTGTTCATGCGCCAAGGTATCTGGATCTGTCTCTTTCACAATAACTTACCTTAAGACACTTACATATCTCTGGATGCCTAGATGTCCATCCCTGTCACTTTCTCCCAATAGATCGAACGACTAACGATGGGGAACGATCTGATTTGATGGCTTTGAGGGTAGTTAAACTTGATAAATCGATCAGTAATTGGGGATTTCACTATGTTCCACAATCCCTGCTTATGCCACCATGAAATTTCCATCGTGGCTCCATGTCTTCCTCCAAGTCACCGTGCCACGTGGATCCCCGTCATGCTAATGTCATGATACGACAAAACATTCAAAAAATTTCTAAATTTTCCAAATTCTTGAAAAAGATCCTCTGGTTTCCAAGAAACAATTCGACCACTCAACACCCCGCCAAATCATCCTCTGCGTAGAAGAAAAACTTCGACCTATAGTCTCCCATGCAACCTAAGAACTGTAGACTAAGGCATGATACCAATCTGTGACACACCCCAATACCCGAGTGCCCCAGAAATTCACTTGCCTGAGACAATTACAAAATCTGATACCTTTATTACAAAAATAATGAACATAATAACATAAATGCAATAACAAGAAACATGCATGATGGGAAAATAAAGCATAACCAACCATGAACAACAATTAATATTATCTATCATGTCTTAAACATATCATAGATATACATAAAATACACAACATAATAAAATCACAGAGAAACTTAGAGACTTATTTTTTTAAAATAATTTCACCATATGGCTGCTGATGTTGGACGTTCCACCCAATCTTAGACAATATTTTTCTAGATATCAACATCAGGTCACCCCCGAGCTAGGGATATGAATCCACCAGGACGGGTCCTAGGCCGACTCTAGTTTTCCCAAACCCATCTAGAGAATCAACTCTCACAGTTTCTCAACCATACATCAATCCCAGTTTACCAACTCTCTTTCCCATCAGTCTGCACAACCCAAGAACATAAACCCCCTTCACTGCCGCATAGTCCCTTAGGATGTTCACCTCGATCAAGTGCTCCAATACTATTGGTCAGGAAATATCAATGCTAGAAACTTCCAGGATTCTCAGTTGTAGATAGTCTTGGAATTACTGTCAGCATTCTCATGCACATAGGTATCAAATCCTTGTTGGAACACTAATAGTTTCTACAACCAACAACCATGGATCACTGCCTCCAACAACTCATCTCCCCATACCCACAACCCGATCCAATGTGAGAAAGAAGGAAGGTAATGATGAACGAGACTCAGGTGGCCAAAACAAACCAACAACCCAAAAGAATCAACAACAATTAGGCAACCCACCAAATGAAGCAACCATGGAGTAACCCGCAGGGTTTCTATAACTTTCAAGGCGTAACATGGCCTCCCTAAGGGAATCATGTGACCTTTCCCCTTCTCACTAAAAGACAAGGGTAAAACAAAATAATAATAATATAAAGGTTCAGACCCCCAACCCCCCTCTCTCGTGGAATCATATCCCCCTATAACTCTTGTCCTTGTCCGTTTTGCAACCAACAATGCATTTTATT
>JASDQU010684229.1:33513-68197 GCA_032191745.1 Picea mariana | reverse complement strand
TATATATATATATATATATATATATATATATATAGGGTGTGAAGGCACCTTATTTATATGGGTCAAGTCTACAATGTTTCTTAACTATAGAAGGGCATTTGTCGAGGTTGAAATCACATGACCATATGAACATTCTGAGGGTATGCATGTTGAATACATGATTTTTCTTCTATAGTCTCAGTAAAAATATGTCATGCACTTAAAGTTTTATGGAAATTAATGATGTGTGTGTCTATTTTGTAGTGTCATTATCCGTTGCTTGTGTGTGGTTATGTGAACCATGATTTCCCCCTAGACCTATGACGTGCCATATCGAAATTATCTACATTTGTACATTGGATCACATCAATCGAATTGGTGACACACCAAGGGAAGTGGTTTGGGATGACCAGCAAGATGAGGACAAAAGGGAAGGGGAGCTACTCCAAATGAACAAAAAAAGGCGGTTGATAAAGAGTATGTAAGTTATATAGTATCATTTTTTTACAGATAAACTATTTACACTGAAGTTGATAATATATATTTGATCTCAGGCTATTCGTTTTGAATTCTTGTATACATTAGTGAATTTAGAAATTGATGCCATCAAAAAATTCATTCTTTACAACATGGAGGAAATAAGACCATGGGTCACATTGTATGAAGAGAAAAGAAGGAAATGGGAAACACAACACAACACTTACCCCAAGACTAAATCAAAAAACTAGGTAAGTGACTTCTTGCGTTGTTGTCTTAAGGTGTTGTTTGATCCTATAGTTGCAAAGAAGTTGACCCACATGTTGACAATATGTATGGAGGAAGGGGAGACCGACTCTACTATTAATGCCTTGTTACCAAAATGAGATGTGTGCCATGCTAGTAGGAGGAAGCACACAAGGAAAGAATTTAAGATGAAAATTGAGTTAGGGATTTATGAGATGAATGGAGTCATTCTGGACCCGAGATCTGAAGTGAGAATATTGTTGAAGAAATCATGCGAGTTGATGGGTAAACCAAATTTGGTGTGGTCCCCCATTCAACTCAAGCTTTTCGACCAATACATAATTTATCTCATTGGTAGGGTGGAGCAAGTGGAAGTGAACATTGATGGGATAAAAACAAAAGTAGACTTTGAAGTGATCGATATTAAGAATGAATCAGACCCCTATCTAGCACTATTTGGCATTTCCTAGGTATTTTATGATAATGTCATATTAAATATAAAGAAATGGCATATGTCCTTTGAGACAGAAACTTGCAGGTCATGGTGCCACTAGATCGAAATGAGGGAAAAAGATATAGCAGGCTCATAAATGAAGATGAACAGAGCTCAATCATCAAAAACATATACTACATCACAGGACACAAGGAGGAGTATGTGAATCCGATAGTCGATGGAGAACTAAGATAGATAGGTGTTTTTTCTTATGACACATGTAACATCCTCGACCACCTAGGTCAAGCCATGCTACTCCAGAAAACACTCTAATACCATATTGTAACATACCCAGCCACCCGGGCCAGGTCATGCCACTGAAAACACTTGTGTTTCTATGATAACATATTGTAACATCCCCAACATCCAATTAGGCCATGCCACATAAAACTTTTCGAACTATATGAAAATTAAAACATATACACACATAATCTCTTGCAGAAATTTATATATATAACTTAAAACAGACAAATACATTCTGTAAATGCACATATTCATACGGAAATAACATTAAACATATGCATGTAGCATAGACAGGAAATACCCATAAATATAAAGACAGGTATAAGTCACGCACGAGAAAAACCCATAAAAATAAACACATAAATAATAATGCAGCATGTAATTTAACACACAATGGACACTTATCTTGTAAAAATGTCACCAATTGTGTGCAGACCTTCCATGAACCTCCCAGTCTTAAACCACATTTCTCATCAATCTCAGCAGTGGGTCACCTCCGAGCCGGGACTAAACTCCACCCTGGTAAAGGGAATCCTAACCAGGCTCATGTATCTCAGACAACAGGAAAGACTATGTCACAGGTGCCAACTCAAACTACAGCATACAGTCCCTCATTCCCCACATGCATGTCCCACCCCAGGAAGTGTGCCCATTCTCTGCTTAACGGTCCCTTGACTGCCACACTTCCCTTCCAGGGCTTTAGAAACAGGCTGGACAGGAAGTCTCAGAGCCCTGTAGTTGTAGTTTGGCATCTTTAGGAAATCAATTCCCAACAATTATCTCACCTAGAGAGAAATTTCTCACGGGCCTGAAAACCCGCCTCTTCAGTATCCCACAGGCCTAAAAACCCGCCTCTTCAGTATCCCACAGGCCTAAAAACCCGCCTCTTCAGTCCATATCCCAAGCTAACCAGATACAGGTACATATACAGGTATGGAAACAGGTATAGGAAGGTACGGAGGACAGTTAAATGAGTGAGTGAATGATCATGGTATGAATGAATGGATGAAAATTCCCCCCCAAATGAACTAAGTTCAAGCTATATGTATGCATGTTCCCAACTTGACACTCGTCATGTCAAGAGCTACTTTGGTCCACTTGTCCCCATCCTTAGAACTTAGGATAAAATAATTATCCATACTTTATACTTAAAGGAGTATTAATATAATTATCTGTTTTGTCTTAAGCTCCCTAGCTTAGCTCTTTTCCTTAACTTTTAGCCCCCCTTTTTCCCTAACTAGTGAATTTTAGTCCCCCATACTCTTTTATCGTGGTCGATCTACACACAGCGATGTATTATATTAATGATATGAATATTTACATATACAAAAATAGGCTCACTGGCCTTTAGCATCTAGGCTCTCTGGCCTAATTCGAGACATAAGCCTCCTAGCTTATAATAACTGGCTCACCAGCCTATAAAACACAACATATACACAAAGGCTCCCTAGCCTAAATATCGTGCGCACTTAACTTTTTTGCACGCGATATCCTAGAATGTGCACACTTCATCATTTTAGTGCGTGGTACATGTGCGCACTATACCATGGAAGGTGCATACAAAAAATGATATCAAATAGCTCACCAGCTTAAGTACATTTGCATTTACATTTACAACTGGGTTCGGCCTAGGGTTGTTACAACACATACTCAGAGGATGTGATGGCTAGATGGAAGGATAATCTATATAAGGTATTGACTAGGAAATGTGCATGAATCACCAAAGTAGTGTGTTAGATTGGATCAAAGTTGTGCAACCTTTCGAGGTTTTATGGGACAATCCCAATAGACACATTTCTAGCATAAATGGAGGAGTATGTGCCTGAGATACAAAGGATTCATACTATGGACATAGTAGTCAAGGGAACGCCTATGCATTGGTGGGAAACGCACCGTGCAAATCTATAGGACTAGGCAAAGGTGGTGGAGTGTATGAAACTAAGGTTTCATCCCATGACTAACTTTGAATCAATGAGCCAGTACAAGGGTATAGAAGTGTTAATCCCTAGATAAATCCCTGTGTTAAGTATAAAACCCCTTTTTAATCCCTAGATATTGAATTATTACATTTCTAGTGTTATATCAATAGCTAGGATAGAACCCTTCATTGTACCCTTTCATTATAATTGCACCATTTGTCTCCTATATATATATATATATATATATATATATATATATATACCAAGAAGACCTAGTCGTGGGATATTCTTATCGCATCTTGTACATTAAATATATCATAAACGGATGTTTCCCCCTCGAAGAGGATTATTATTAATTTATTTTTTATCATTCTCAAGGTGTTGGTTCATAACCTTTAGTATTAGAGCATAGATCCTAGGGTTTCATTGCTTCAAGAGATTCATCTTGAAATTTTCCCTATAATTTTTTTTGGGGACACTTCAGATAGCGAAATTTAGAATTTCCTCATGAGAAATATCATAGTATTTTTGGTAAAAAATTTAAGTTATGGTTTGTTATACTTTTAGAGATATAGACTATGGAAGATAGGGTTTTTTATTCATCGTGAAATCAATTTTAAACAAGTCATCTTGGAATTTTCACTATAACTATTTTTTTGGGAAGTTTCAGATAGTGAAATTTTAAGGAGATCAAGGAGACATAGTGAATTAAATAATCCAAATTATAGGTTATGGGTTGATATATTTTTCGATATATATTCTGTGGAAGTTAGTGTTTGTGACTAGTGCTAAAATTAGTCTCAAACAAGTCCTCTTTTTATTGTCGTTATAAAATGTTTTCGTTGAAGTTTCAAACTTTGAATTTTCAAAATTCTGAGAATACATAGCAAATTACATGTGGAAAAAATTTCAGATTTGGAGTCATTGTAATTTATGACATATATCTTGTGGAAGTTGGGCTTATTTACTAATTTTGGTAATTTTGCTATAACTTTTTATCAGTGAAGGTTCAGATTGTGAAATTTTCAAGAGTTTAATAAGTTACATCAAAGTACTACATGCCAAAATTTCATATTCATAAGGATTCAAATTTCATAGATATATTAGGATAGAGGTCAACCATCCATAAAGTCTCCAAATTAGGGTTTGAAAGGTTTGTAACTTACAATTGGCATAACTTTTTAATGGAATATTTGTTTTTGGTGATTCAAAATTTGTGACAAAGAGAAAATAGAGTATTATTATTTTTATCCTACATGGATCCAAAAAAAAAAATTCAACACCAATTAAACCTCCATAAATATCATCTATAACTCATGAATAAAATGAGGAGATACATAACAAGCTATCCAAATTGGAGGACCAACTTAATTATTTGAGTGTTAGGTCAATAAAAAGTGACGAGTTGGTAAACACACAAAGAAAAATTCAAGAAATTGAAAATAAGAGGGATGAAATGAAAAAATCCATGAAGTCCATAGACATCATTCTCTTACAAAGGATCCCTAGAAAGGATATGGAGATCCAAGTAAATAATGAAAATGAGGACAACAATGGTGTTGAGACTTAATGACATGTGGGGAGTATTTTATCACAATTTGAGAGCACAAACATTGAATCTCATAATCATTCATCACTCCAAGATCCACATCATCGAGGTTTCAATGCATCACCAAGGAACAACTTCATTTTGAATATCAATATGAGAAAGTTTGATGGTAAAGATCCTATAATATGGATATTCTAAATGGAGCAATTATTTGGTCTACACCAAGTGCCAAGCTTACAAAAGGTAACTATTTCATCCTTGTATTTAGAAAATGATGAATTTGTTTGGTATCAATGGCTTTGCAAAAGAAAAAAGGATTATATTATCTCTTAGTCCATCTTTATGGATGAATTGATAGTACATTATGGGGATATTAAGAGAAACACATTCTTTAGTCAATTGATAAATATTTGTCAAAAAGGTCCAATACATAGCACATTCAATAGTTCCAAAAGGTCAATATTAGGGTAAAGAAAATTCCATAGGATAATTTTTTAGATCTCTTTATAGGCACTCTAAAGGAGAACATTCAACATGAGGTGTGTCTCTTCAAACCTAAATCCCTAGAGAAATATTTCAGTATGGAAAGGAAAGTGGAAAAAAAAAATATGGCTACTAGAAGGGTGGCCACTAACAACTATAAGAGCACCATGTTCCCTCTCCTAACCTCACTCAATCGAAAAGGTTAACACCTCAGCAAATGGATGAAAGAAGATAAAATGGACTATGTTTATATTGTGACAACATGTATAGTAAGGGGCATAAATGCAGTGAGAATAAATTATTCTACATAAAATATGAAGAGGAAGAAGATCAAGAATTGGAACCATCACAAGATCTAGATCTAGAAGAGACTACTCGAACAATATCTTGTCATGCATTGGCCAACATCACTACTCCAAAAACCCACAATATAGAAGGATATATCAAAAAGAAAAAGGTAACAGTGTTGATTAATTTTGGTAGTACCCATAACTTCATCAATTACAAATTAGCAAAAATCCTCAATTGCTTTGTATTTCTAGCACTAGAGTTTCAAGTAATGATTGTAGATGGAAGTAGTATAAATTGTTCAAGGAAGTGTCTTGGCACAGGGGCAGACCCAGGGTTCAACGCTTTAACAGCACACCAACAAAACCCTTACTATTAGCCCTTTCGGCAACACCTACGAAGCAGATGAAGTCTCACCTGAGGTAGAGGCAAGTGGGGTTGCAAGACTCAAGTGTCTACGACCTAGTTGGGACACAGATCTGTGATTACACACTTCAACAGAGCACTTAGCCAATAGTATGCATTCAGTTATGATTCTTATTCACATCGTAGAGTAACCCTAATTGTAGATCAATGTAGTAGTAATCAATAATAAACACATCTCAACATGCAGCACATAGCATCAGAGCAGATCTAGCATTTATTCATATATCAAGCACTAAGCATCAATGGATCTACCTATCATACATCCATAAAAATGCACTAAGAAAATATACATATAACCATCATGAACACATAGCACAAATCAAAATAACATAGGATGTACGTGGTTCACCCCAGTGTGGGGCTACATCCACCAACTCTTCTCTTCTTTATTAGTCTCTTTCAATCTCCTTACAAGCACCCAGCTATAGAGCCAACTCCGCACAAGACAGGAGATCTGCATGCACCTTGCCAGATACTCCTTCCACGAAGTAGGTCAAAGCACAAAGCCTTACATAGTCTGTGCACAAAACACTTTCACTTAGCTCTGCAAGTCTTAACTCATTTGTGCACAAAGCCAACTAGCCAAGCACTAATCTGATAAATGACTAGTAACCTACTAACACCTTCACTTACATCACCTAGATACTTATTTATACATTACAAAAAGGGTCCTAAGCATGGGTAAACCCATGGGCTGACATCCCATACCCATTACATAAACCATAAAATCCCAAAATCCTGCAAAATGGGTGATATCCTGTGATCTACGCTTCGCCTGGGTGCTCCGTCTTTGACCAGCCTGTCAAAGTCCCAAAAATGGTCAAGCACGACCAACGTTTCCACCAAACTTGGTCGAGGGCCAATAGGCCCCCAACACTCACCTGTGACTCGTCCCGAGTCACTCTGATATGGGCAATACTGCCTCGAAGGCCTCGAGTTTAGCTCGAGTTTCCTTAACTTGCTGCTTCGCCAGAGCCTCGTACTCGGCGAACTCCTGAAGTACTTGCTCGGTGACAGGCACTGTTCTAATGTTGTGACCACCTGTTCCAGTTGTGATCCTTGTCCTTCGATCTCTTCAAAAAGTGTGCAAGTGTGCAGGCTTCATCCTACACCAACTGGAGTCATTGTGTCACCTCCATCACTCTGTTATGGATGGCAGTGACCTGTTGCTAAACTGTGCATTACTCATGTGACTTTTTAATATTCTCAACAGTCGAAAGTTGCTTCATCTATGCTTGCACAATTGACGCCTACTACTTTTCCTTCTATAGTTGTGCCTCTAATCTCATCAGCTCCGGGTCTTCTTCAAGTCTCTCATAGGTCTGCGCACTTCGGTCACTGATTTTCTTGCATTCTGAGGCCAATGCTCTGAATCTTTCTATTGTGCTCCTGGCAGTTTATTCCCTTTGATCTTGTACTTCACTGTTTGAAGTTGTTGAATGGTTTTAGCGAGCTTCTTCATTGGCTCTCTATTGTCTCTTCTTATATCCGGGCCAAGCTCGACATAGAGCGAAGTGATCTAGTTACTACCTCTCTAACCATAATCTGCTCTGCAAGCAACTGGGCATTCTCTTTCTGGATTTTCTTCTTTTCTTCTTCGAACTTCACTCGAAGGTCATCTATCTCTTGCTGCTCAACCTAAAGTTGCTCTAAGGCCTCCTCCTTTTCTTGCCTCAAGGCCTCTGTCGCCTACTCTTTTTCCTCCTGGACTCGACGAAGTCAAGTCTCTATGGCATCTGCTAATCTGCGTAGTTGGGTGGGCTCATCCCCCAATTCTACACCTTCTGATGATGACAACACAGTTGACATTGTGCGGCTCGAATAGATAGCTTGTGTACCCCCTTCAGCTCCGCCTTGATTATGTCATACATCGTCTCCTGCTTTTCTTCATGTTGTTGCAAGATACCCTCTGAAGCATATTCTACAGCTGTGATGATGAGGTCAACATCATCCACTGTGAGCACATTCTGTGACTAAGGCTTGTTGGCTTGGGCCTTCTTCCGCGTTGAGGGTTTCTTCAGATAAACCTTACTTTTCTTTGATGTCTCTGCTTCTGTTAGGGGATCCTTTGGTGGTGTTACTTCACCCTTTTCTTGCTTGTCTTCTTCCCCTTCCTCTTCTTGTTTTACTTCGTCACCTCCTCCTCCTCCAGGTGAGTCAGGTGCAGTTTCCTCTGATGCGTTGTCCTTATCTTCACTGTCTATGTCCTACACTTCCTCCTTTTTATTCTTTTTCTTGGTGTTTCTTGGTCCATCATACTCCATTTGGGTGACCAAAGGACTTTCGATGATGTCAAGGTCAGAGAGCTCAATATCTTCCATTGGGACCAAGAATTCAGCGAACCATTCCTTGGTTATCTCCTCCATTTCTTCATCAGTCAGTTTGTAATAGGACTACATCTCCTCCTTGCTTTCATCCTAGTGCACAGTGATGTAGATGAAGTGGTGGTCTGCATGGAACTTTGCTAGTGGCATGTAAGTATACAAGGTGTTCAGAGTCATTCAGGGGAATGACTCAATGGCATGCATGAGTTGTAGGTAGTAAGAGTGGAACACCGCATTTGATTGCCATTGTTTCACCATGTCGCTCATATACCACAAGGTGGTGAACCTCCCAGCCAATGGCTCTAATGGATCAACTTCCAGAAATGTCACTCCCTCCATAATCTCCCAAGCGACAAATGTTATTAATATCAACAACCAACTAAAGTGGAACCCATAGCCTTGGTCATGCACTTCACGGCAGTCCTTCTCCAACTCATTGACGAGGTAGCTCACCCAGTTCATTTGCATCCCTTTGACATACTTCCCTGCAAGGTCGACTATGAATCATGTTACTTGTGTAGGGCGGTTTTTTCTGACAAGCTTGCCCACTATCAGTTGACCAGCTAGGTGCATTGTTCCATCTTATATGGAGGCTACCTTGTAGACTCGCTTCCCCTTCTCCACATCGTTGTATGCTTCCTTTATTCGTTGCACCAAGGAGTGATCTGATGTCTTTCCTGGGTAGAACTAGTGAGGGTCTGGTCCTTACATGCTTAATCCGGTGATCAGGTGGATCATCGTCGGATCCACAATCATGTGCCTTTCTAACCAGAGATAGCCTCCATGGTAGAACGACAGGAGGATTTTAACGCATGTGTTAACCTCCTGATGCCTGCCAAAGTAGGGGATATTCATAACATTCAAGATCATCGACCGCGCGATCTCCTTGATCCATGGCTGGGGAATTATCTTGGGCTTCTTCCCTATCATCTTTTTCAGGTAGCGATGTGGTGCGAGCATCGCATAATTCTTCCTGTGGTCAAAGTTGAAATCACTTATCTTTAGAGCTGGGATCAGTCCCAACTGTGGTCCTACTGTGCATATCCCCTTCAGAAGGTACGCAGTGATGAGCGTGTACTCGAATTCACGTAGGGCCCTATCATGACTAACTACATCGGCCAAAGGAGGGATGTAGTAGGGCAAGATCGACGGGATCAGCTTCACATTCACCAGATTATCGTGATTCTTTCTTCTTTTCTCAGTCGTTGCTTGACTAGATCAATGTACAGTCAAGGGGGGTGCTTGCAATCCGCCCGTCGATGATGCCTGTACTCCTGCAGACATAAATTTCTCAACCATAAGGTCAATCAATATCTCTTCTACGGACTTCTCTATTTCTCTAAGGTCGCCCGACATGCACGCTCGTAATCAAATAACTCGAGTAGGCGAACAAATACTCAATGTGGTCAAGTCAATGGCGAGGTCTAGAAAGTGCAATGTGGTATGCGATCAATTCTATATGGGCTTGAATATCTCATTTTGCAAAAGTGGCCCTGGTGAGGCATTTGACGGATTAAATAAGCAATGTCGTAATGGATTCCTTCAACGGGCAGGAATGCCTCAATCAATATGATTCCATCTGTTGTGGCATGGTTCCAATGGTCCAATGGCAGTCTTTCTGGAAATAACTACATTTCTAACCATTCTTGAGCCTCATTCTAATGGTTGGGATGCCTCCAATTGTCATATAGCTTCGTTGTGGCGAAGTGCCTTTCTGCACAGTTCTGCTAAACCGGTGAGGTTCAAGTTCTGAAAGCCTACTTTCTGCGAAGTCTTCTCTGGAACTTCCTGAAGTTTTTCTAAATTTTCCTTCTTCTTACTGAGCTTCTTGCTTCTTTCATGTGATATGAGTCTCTAGGTTCCTTTTTCCATTCTCATTATTATCTCCTCTTAGCATAGTAACTTCACACTATTGAGGGTCTTCCAAAGGGTTCGAATGTAATACCTCTTCGCTTGCTACTTCTTGGGTAGTTTCTCTTCTCTCTTGCATGGATAGGATTTTCAAGCATTCTTGCAACTTCGACAGTTAAGTCTCTGGCCCTCAGTTGCTTCGACTTGTTCTCTTGTTCTTCTATTAAGCGCGCTATTCTCCTAGCCATGAAGTCCCTTAATTTTTGTTTTGTCTGTTCTGTGGCTTCTTCTTCTGCTTTCCTCCGAATCTGATCTTTCTCAATCCAAGTCTTTCCTAACAAAAGTGAAAATGGGGCGGTGTTCTCCACAAACTTAATGACTTCAAATTCTTCTTCGGTAGATGTTCCATGAGCTATGATAGGTACATTAGTAACTCTTCCACAAAGGGTTATCATATTTCCTTTAAACAATCCTATCCCTCCCAATGAAGGAACCATAGCAGGCTTTCCCAAAATTTCTCAAGTACTTTCTAGCATGATATTCACCTGTGTTTCCTCATCCAGAACACAGTCTATGTCGAAGTCTCCTATTCTTGTTTATATGCATTTTTTTTCTTGTAAGATCTCTGGTAGACTAATGTCTCTGTGATCCTTTAGTGTTTCTCTCATCTATAATAATATAGTCTCTAATTCTCTAACATGTCCTTAGTTTCTTGACCTTCTTCATGGTTTTCTTATCTTGGGTTCATCTTTTAGACTTTAGCAATCATTCTAGGGAAATCCAAAACCTCATGATCAATAGATTTACAACAAAGACAAATAGGACCTATACCAGGGCATTCCTTAGCAACATGTTTTGATCTTCTGCAATTATAACATAATGTCAATCCTCTCTTTCTCTTAAACAATCCCCAACCTTTCCTATACTGCGCACTAGGATCACAGTGATGGACTTGCAAAAAATTATTTCTAGGGTCCTGCATCCACTGATTTGTCCAAAAATTCTTTTTATGCATGGGAATAACATATCTTTCACTATTTCTATCAAATCTATTCAGATCAAATCTTCCTTCTTCTAGTTGTGCCCTAGTTTTCAAACTAGGTCAAAATCTATCAAACATGCCTAAATTCATACTTTCGAAGAAAAAAATTCCACTTATCTTACCTTTACCAGAGCACAAAGATTTAAGATCTTACCTCTTTTCTTCAGATTGGGCTTCTCTTTTAACACAGAGCTTCACAAGTCAAGTAGAATACTATGCACTGAAGCAACAGATCTACACACAGAGATTTTTCTTTTCTTCATTTCCCAGCAATCACAGTTTCAAGTCCCGGCAATGGAACCATTTGTTGGCACAGGGGTAGACCCAGGGTTCAACGCTTCAACAATGCACCAATAAAACCCTAATTACCGGCCCTTCTGGCAACACCTGCGAAACAGATGAAGTCTCACCCAAGGTAAAGGCAAGGGGGGTTGCGGGACTCAAGTGTCTACAACCTAGCTGGGACATAGATCTGTGATTACACACTTCAACATAGCACTTAGCCAATAGTATGCATTCAGTTATGATTCTTTTTCACATCACAGACTAACCTTAATTGTAGATCAGCATAGTAGTAATCAATAATAAACACATCTAAGCATTCATCACATAGAATCAGAGCAAATCTATCATTTATTCATATATCAAGCACTAAGCATCAATGGATCTACCTATCATACATCCAGAACAGTGCACTAAGAAAATATAAACATAACCATCATGAACACATAGCACAAATCACAATAACACAGGATGTGTGTGGTTCACCCTAGTGTGGGACTACGTCCACCAACTCTTCTCTTCTTTATTAGTCTCTTTCAATCTCCTTATAGGAACTCAGCTACAAAGCCAACTCTACACAGGACAGGAGATTTGCGCGCACCTCGCCAGATCCTCCTTCCCTAAACTTTTTCAAAGCACAAAGCCTTACACATTTTGTGCACAAAACACTTACAAAACACTTGCACTTAGCTCTGCAAGTCTTAACTCATTCATGCACAAAGCCAACTAGCCAAGCACTAAGTCGATCAATGCCTAGTAACCTACTAACACCTTCACTTACATCACCTAGCTACTTATTTATACATTATAAAAAGGGGCCTGAGCATGGGTAAACCCATGGGCCAACATCCCATACCTGTTACATAAACCCTAAAATCCCAAAAAGCCCACAAAATGGGCAAGATCCCACGATCTCCACTTCAACTGGGCGCTCTGTCTTTGACTAGCCTATCAAAGTCCCAAAAATGGTCAAGCATGACCAACATTTCCACCAAACTTGGTCGAGGGCCAACAAAGTGCCATAGTATTAAGATAAATATGGGGGAGTATTTATTGGATAGTCTCATGATTTCCATCCAAATGGGTGGTGTTGATGTTGTATTAGAGGTCCAATGGTTGCAATCATCGGGAATAATGGCCCTTAATTTTCAATATATTTTCATAATATTTTCTTCATAAGGAAAGGAAATTGAGCTTAGAGGTATCCAAGGGAAACCCTCTAAGGTGATAAGCTCTAATAGCATGACAAAATTACTCAAAAAGTGACACAATGGTGTAATTATACAATTGTGCTCACTAGATGTTCAAACATCTATATCATCTACTCCAATGGATCTCCAAATAGTTATCAACAATCATTCCAAGGTATTTAGAGAAATTCTTAAGGGTCTTCCACCTACACGAGATCATGACATGCTATTCATTTTCAACCACAAAGTGTACCACCTAACATTTAGCCTTCCAGGTATCCATATGCATTGAATATCGAGATTGAACATATGATCCAAGAAAACTTAGAGGTTGGCATCATTCAACCTAGCCAAAGTTTTTTCTCTTCACAGTGATGGTTACGAAAAAAGATGGTTCATGACGTATGTGTCCAGATTATAGACAACTCAACAAAATGACCATCAAAGATAAGTTTCATATTCCTACCATTGATGAATTATTAGATGAATTGAATGGAGCAATTTTCTTTACTAATTTGGATCTTCGTTCGGTGTATCATTAAATCAGAATGAGGCAGGAAGACATTCCCAAAACATCCTTTAGAACACATGAAGGTCATTATGATTTTTTGGTTATATCATTTGGACTTACTAATGCACCTTCAGCATTTTAAAGCTTGATGAATTATATTTTCAAACCCTTAGGAAATTTTTGTTAATATTTTTTGGTGACATATTGATATGCAACAAATCTTGGGAAGAGAATGTAGAACATGTTGACAAATTATTACAACTATTGGAAGAGAAACAACTTTATGCAAATTCTTGCAAGTGTGCCTTCAGGGTTCAAAAAGTGTAATATTTGGGCCATGTTGTATCTCATGAAGGTGTAAAAGTGGACTCTAACAAAATTAAAGCTATGAGAGAATGAATAATGCCCAAGACTTTGAAGAAACATAGAGGATTCCTAGGATTGACGGGATATCACCACAAGTTTTTCAAGAACTATGGTCAAATAGAAACACCTCTAACAACTTTATTAAAGAAGGAAGCATTTTCTTGGACTCAGGAAGCAACCAAAGATTTTGAAAAACTTAAGGAGGATATGTGTGCAACTCTTGTCCTAGCCATATATAACTTCACAAAAACATTTATTACGGAGTGTGATGCCTCGTGCCATGGCATTGGTGAAGTTTTAATGCAATAAGGAAGGCCCCTTGGCTTTGAAAGCATCCAACTTAAACGAAAAAGCTTACTCAAACCCATTTATGAAAAATAAATGTTGGACATACTACATGTAGTTAAGAAATAGTGTCGTTACCTAATCAAAAGACACTTAAAAGTAAAAATAGATCATGATAGTTTGAATTACTTACTGGAGCAACGATTATCTTCAGAAGAGCAACAAAAATAGGTTACAAATATGATAGGTTATGAATTTTAAATTGTCAACAAAAAAGGAAAACATAATATTGTGGCAAATGCACTTTCAAGGAAAGAATAAGAAATAGGGGGTTTGATGTATTCTATTTCTATTATGCAATATGATTGGGTGGAAGAAGCAATGATAGATTGGAAGCAAGACCAAGAGGTATGCAAAATCATTCAACAACTACAAGAGGACCCCAGTGCATTAGATAAATTTGTATGGAAGAATTATTTTCTATGGTATCATGATCGCCTATATTTATGTAAGAATTTCCAACTCAAACAAAAGCTCCTTTTGGAATTTCACACTTATCCTATAGGAATACATTCAGGTTTCTTGAAAACTAACCATAGGGTCAAGAAGGATTTTTTCTGAGAAGGTGTTAAAATTGGTGTTCAAAAGTTTGTGTCTAAATGTGTGGTCTACCAATAGAATAAGGGAATGATAATCAAGATGTCAGGTCTCCTACTACCATTAGTTATACCAAGCCAACATTGGGAAGAAGTTTCAATGGATTTTATTACAGTTTTACCTAAATTTGAAGGAAATACTATCACCATGGTAGTAGTGGATTGACTGACAAAGTATCCCCATTTTTTCTCTCTTTCGCATCCTTTTAAAGCAAGTACAATAGCCACAACATTCATGGAAACGATTCAAAATATACATGGAATCGCCAATATTATTGTAACTGAAAGAGATCCAATTTTAACTAGAAAATTTTGGAATGGATTATTTTCTTGTTTGGTTACTCAATTAGCTCACAGCTCATCTTACAATCCTCAAAGAAGGGAAAATTGAGATTGTGAATAAATGTATAGGCGGATATCTTTGTTGCTTTGCATCTAATAAACATACACAATTGGTCAAGTGGTTTCCCTTGTTATAATGGTGGAACAACATATCCTTTTGTACTTCATCAAAAATGTCCTCATTTCTAGCACTTTATGGATATCATCCTCCATCCATCACATCACCCTTGAAAGGGACTGCAAATGTTCAAGCAGTGGTAGACCACATAGGGTACCAGCAAGTGGTTCTCAAACTATTGAAGGACAACTTGGTTATGGCACAAAATAGGATGAAACCACAAGTATATCAACATCACAGTGAAAGGGAACTTGAAGTGGGGGATTGGGTATTTTTAAAGATACAACCATATAAATAGATGTCCCTCAAGCAACAAAAGAAGGAAAATAAGTTAAAACCCAAATATTATGGCCCCTATAAGGTGTTGGAAAGGATTGGAAGTATCGATTAAAAATTGGAGTTTCCTCCATCTTCAAGTGTACATCCAATATTATAATAGACCTAGATCAGCAAACCCAAAATGATTTGCTCCCAGCTCTGATATAAAACATACTCATTTCTCGAGTACTTCTAAATTCACCCCCTTGGGATGATTTCAAAATTTCGATGCCAATTAATCAATAATGAAGCATGAAAGAAATATAATAGCAACACATGCATTAATCAATATTCATGCTACATTATAAAAGAAATGAACAATATGTCATGCAAATCAATAACCAACAAGAAGGAACATTATCAAAACATATTTCAAATTTAATGATTAATACACAATAGAAATAAATATACAAGCAGAGAAAATTATGATAGGGAGCACTTATCTTTAATTAAGCCAATCACCAACTAGTTGTGGACCAAGGAATTCAACCCAACCTTAGACATTGTTGTTCCAAGTCTCAAAAGCAGATCATCCTCAATCCAGGGCTATGAATCCAAAAGGACAGGTCTCATAATGACACTCAACTTCACAAATCAGTCAGTAATCAAGCTCTCACGGCTTTCTCAACACACAACAAATCCATTTCACCAGCGCTCTTTCCCTTCAGCCTGCACCACCTAAAGAAAATGAACCCCCTTCACTTCCATGCAGTCCCTCAGGCTGTCCACCTATTTGTTATAGCCTTAATTCCCACCCTATAGGCCAGAGAGGAAGCCATCAGAGGATAGAAGCCAGAATACTCCTCTTTCCCAAGTCTTTCCTTTGTTATATAGCTCTTAGAGGAGGATTGGGAGAGGCTTCTAGATGCCACTAGAGACTCAAATTATGTGAGTTCCTAGGCCTTTTCCATGAATATACAACTCATCTTTCTCCTATCACCTCGTAACTCCTTGATTCAGTTCCTTGCTTGTTGAGCCACTAGTTACCAGCAAGGGCCTCGCTTTTTGTCTACTAGGTGTCCCGCAAGGACCTCCAAAACTGCTCCAAAAGAGGTATTATGGGAAAGAGGAGTATTTTGGCTTCTATCCTTTGATGGATTCCTCTCTGGCCTATAGGGTGGGAATTAATGCTATAATACTCTTTCCATGGCTCCAATGCTTCTGATCAAGAAATTTTAATGTTGGAAACTCTCAATATTCTCATTTGTGGACAGTTCTCTCTCAACTGCCATTATTCTCATGTCCACAGGCATCCCTCCCTTTCTGGAATAATCAGAAAGTAATTATATCCATCCAACCATGGTTTCCTTCCTTCAACAATTCATTTTCCTTTCCCCATGCAAAACCAAGAATGAGCATAAGAGTGAAATTAGAGAGGAACAACTCCAAAAATAAATTTTGAGTAAGAATGAATGGAAAACCCCCAAGACAATTAAGAACAAGTATTAAATATCAAAAGCATAATGTGGTGTTACCCCAATAAGCTCACATATACCCATATTTCTCTCCAAATTCCAAGGTGGGTAAAATAAAAATAATTTTAAAAAAGAAAATTCTTAGCCCCTCAGCTTTTCCCCTCTCTCGTGGAATCATAGCCCCCTATAACTCTTGTCCATGTCTGTCTCATGGCCAGGGATGTATTTTGTTATTATTAATAATCAAAGAATTACATTTCCTTGGCACACTAGCCTCTTTTAATTGTTTAGGCACTCCCGCCTTTTATCACATACACAAAATACATTACTAATCTGGGGACTCAAAGCCAGAGTATTGCATTCCTCTCCCTTAATCTGGTACTATCCTCGGAGCATACATAAAATAGAAATCAAAATTTCAAAATTATTCAAAAATTCATGGGTACTCTTCCCACATTGCATCTTCATTCTCCCAAGTAGCATCTTCAGGACCGTAGCAAGTCCACTGAACATTTACCAACTCTAATATGACTTGATTATGTAGCACTTTGAATTTTCTATCCAATATGCACATCGGTTGGATCTAAAAGTCTCTTTCTTTCTCCACCTGAATCAAATTCCAATCAATAACATGGTTAGGATCATGCACATACTTTTTCAGCAAAGAGACATGAAATACATTATGCACATTCATGGAAGCAGGCAATGCAAGCATGTATGCAACTGGCCCTATTATGTTCAATATCTCAAATGGACCATAGAATTTGGTTGCTAACTTTGTACAATTGTCAAACTTCAATGAGATCTTCTTGGGTTTCACTTTCAAAAGAACATTCTCTCCCACTTTAAATTCTCTAGTTGTCTTATTCTTATCTGCATAACTCTTATGCCTATCTTATGTTGCTTTCAAATTTTGCTTAATTCTAACCATCTAGTCTTCCATGTCCTTGAGCAATTTTGGCCCAAGTACCACTTTGTCTATTGGGTTGTCCCAACTTACTAGAATATTGCATTTTCTACCATACAAAGCTTCAAGTGGTCTCATCTTCAATGAAGCTTGATACCCATTATTATAGGAAAACTCAACATGTCTTCATTTACTTGGATGATTCTCTTAGTCTTCCCATCTGAATGTGGATGGTATGTTGTACTAAAGTTCATATTTGTACCAAATTCTTTAAATAATCCCCTCCAAAAATTTGAAGTAAACTTTGTATCTCTATCTGAGACAATTGCGTTAGGTATTCCATGCAACCTAGCAATATCCCTCATGTAAATTTCTGCAATATTAGATTTTGTATGAGTCTTTTTCACAGGAACAAAATGAGCAATCTTTGTCAATTTATCGACCACTACCATTATCGAGTCATGTTACATTGGTGTCGTGGGAAACTTAGTTATAAAATCAATGGTTACCACTTCCCATTTCTTCTTTGAAATTGGCAATGGTTGTAGCAAACCCATTGGGTGTCTATGCTCAGCTTTAACTCATTGACATTCCATACATCTGTAAATGTAATAAACAACATCCTTCTTCATTCCAGGCTAAAAGAATTGTCTTCTTACTACTACTATTTTTTTCTGGTAACCGAGATGTCCGACATATGGAACATTATGCATTTCTTTTAACACCAAATTCCTAAGTTCTCCAGAACTAGGAACATAAATTATGTTTTTATGCATAAGGAGTCCATCTTCTTTAATCTCATACCCTTTAATTTATTTTTGTACATTTTCATGCTATAGAATTTATTTTACCTGTAGGTAATGTTGGTCTGTAACAACAACATTTAAAATTATGCTCTTTAAATCTGACTGATGCATACTCAGCGTGCATGAGATGTACTCTTTTGTTGACTGCATCAGAAACTTTATTTTGTTTTCCCTTGATATGATTGATGTCAAAGTCATACTCACTTAAAAATTTCAGCCATCTTGTATTCCTGACATACAAAGTTGGTTGTTCAAAAATATATTCCATACCATTATGGTTTGTCCTTAATTCAAATTTATTACCCATGAGATAATGTCGTCACATATTTAATGCATGAACTATGGTAGCAAGCTCCAAATAATGTGTGGACTATTTATTCTCATGTTCTTTAAGCTTTGTGGACTCATAAATAATGACATGTCCATTTTGAGTGAGGACTCCACCAAGTCCTTCTTTGCATGCATCTGTACAAACCACAAAATTCACATTTGGGTCAGCAATTTTAAAATAGTTGCACTAGTAAGTAATTCCTTCAACAAATTAATTTTATTCACACCTTGATATCCATTCAAATTTAATGCCCTTCTTTTGTAAAGAAGTGATGGTATGAGCAATTTTAGAGAACCCTTTTATAAACCTCTTGTAGTATCTAGCTAATCCGATAAAAAAATTGACTTCTGAAACATTCCTTATTGTTGGCCATCCTTTAATGGCTTAAATATTCTCTGGATCTATTGGTATATGTTCTTCTCAAATAATTTCCCCTAAATAATGGATCTACTCTTGGTAAAAATAGCACTTACTAAGCTTAGCATAAATTTGATGTTCCCTTAGTACTTGTAGTACCAATCTCAAGTGATGCTTGTGTTTTTCTTCTTATTTAAAATAAATAAGTATGTCATCCAAGAATACAATGACAAACTTATCCAAATAATTTTTTGAATATTCCATTCATTAAGAACATGAAGACAGTTGATTCATTGGTCAGTCTAAATGGCACCACGACAAATTCATAATTTCCATACATGGTTCTAAAGGTTGTTTTATTGATGTCATATTCCTTGATTTTTACCTGGTGGTATCTCGATCTCAAGTCTATCTTTGAAAATATATTTTCTCCTCTTATTTGATCAAAGAGGTCATTGATTCTAGGTAGAGGATATTTGTTCTTCACGGTGGATTTATTTAGTTGTCCAAAGTCAATACACAGCCTCAATGTTCCATCCTTCTTTTTAGCAAAGAGTACGGGTGCTCCCCAAGGTGAAACACTTGGGCATATGTACCCTTTCTTCAACAATTCTTCCAGTTGCATTTGTAATTCATTTAATTCTAGTGTACTCATTTTGTAAGGAGTTTTTGAAACTGGCGTACTAAATAAATAGAGAATTATATGTCCCTCTTTGGTGGAAAACTTGATATTTCTTGGAACACGTCTTCAAACTCTTGCAATACTAAGAAATATTCAAGGCTTGGCCTTTTGGTATTTTCAGACACCTCCACATGAGCTACATACAATTGAAATCCTTTCCTTAAACATCTCTTTAGCTGTAAGGTTGAAATCTCCCTTATAGAAATGAGTCTTGGAATTCCTTTCACAAAGCTCAATTTTCCTTCTTCATCAAGACATGTAAATGTCTTGTCATGGCAATCTAGGACAACATGATGCTTGTCCAACCAATCCATTCCAATTAGGATATCATAAGATCCTAATGGTAATAGATTCATATCAACAATTGTACTTACTCCATTCAGATTTATTGGATAGCCTATAACTATCTCATTGATCCTTCTTTTGGTTTCGGTGGCTAGTTGAACCAAACTTGATTTTTCAAGCTTAATTTTCTCCAAATGTAAATTGTCCACTATTTTAGGGTTAATATAACAATGGATTTCTCCTTAATAAATTAAAATAGAAATAGATTGATTAATGATCTTGCCTTCCACTTTGATCATATTGGATTGGTATTATGCATGTCGATCTTCTGAGGCTGCATATATTCTTGAAATATTTTTTCCCATGTCTTCTATTGTAGTATCCTCTTGGATGTTGTGCATGGTCTTCATTTGTCTTGTTTATGAGGGAAATATTTGTATATGTGATCTTCTTTGCATCCCCAACATTTGATTGGTGGTATAACACTTTTTCCCAAGGAATCTTCCTTCTTGGATTCATTCTAAGCATATTGATCTTGTTGATTTTTATTAGGGCTATTTCTATTGAAAGGAGGATTTGAACCCTTTCCTTCTCTGATCATATTTCTCCTTCTTCTTATCCCTCCAAGACTTCTACAAAGATTATTTTCCCTTTCCTTTCTCATTCAAGTACTTATTCTTTCTAATGGTCTCTATCAAAATTTTGGGTTCATAATATTGAATATTCTCTTTATAAAAAGATGGTAATCCACTCAAAAACATTTGTATATTCACCTTCTCATCCTTGATAAATCCCACATACTTAAGCAATCCCAAGAATATATTTGCATATTCTCCCATGGTCATTCTTCTCAACCTAATTTCAAATAATTCTTGTATCTTCTTGTCATAGAAGTTATCTGAAAGATACTCCTTATGAAAATATATCTTGAACTACTTCCAAGTGATCCTACTCTCATTAATGTGCTCAACTTGCTTCAACTTATCCCACCACATAGCAACTTTTCCATGCAAATGGTATGTGGAAATTTTGGCTTCTAGGTTAGATGAGTAGTTGTGCAAATAAAAATACTTCTTGATTCCAAGAAACAAGGCTTCAACATCATCTTCCCTTTCTCTTTCACCATCAAAACATGGCGGCTTAAGCTTCCTCAAATCTTCTTGCAAACTGTCCATTTCATGTCTTAGTTTTTGGTTTCTAACAAGAGACACTTATGGACTACTTATGGAGTCTTCAAACACATTAAATTTCCTTCCTGAGTAAGGAGGTGGGTGATTTCTTTGAGTTATGTTGGAACTTATTGAATGACCATCGCTTCTATATTTATCTCTTCTTTCATGATGCTTGCCTTCTTCTTTCTGTCTTGAGTCTCATCCATTCTTTTCTTGCCTCTGCAACCAACTTAGGCTTTGCATAATTTGAGAATTTATTTGATTATTTTCTCTCATTGTCTACTTTATAAATTTGCACTTATATTTTCAAGATTCTCACAGTATCCATTAACATTTATGGCTCTACTCTGCTCATGTGTCCATTAGACTTTGTCTCTGCATTACCAACATTGATGTTTTGACCTTTGGCTTCTCTCTCACAAATGAAGGATCCCTCTCCTTCCTCCATGTCCCAAATCTAGATTCTTAGCTTGAAATGATATTTTTGTATCCCCTAATTCTGCAAAATGTGAAAGCATCCATTTTTGTTAGAATTATGCATATTATAGAATTTTTTTCAATTAATGCTATAGTTGTCTTTATGTTCAATTCATGAAGAAATATATCATAATTCTCCAAATTATAATAATTCCAATTTATTATCCTCTGAATTAGATTTCCAATGACTATTTCCTTTCCTCAATCTAATCTCTGAGCTCAAATTTATGGCTTCCTGAAAAAACCATTTTCACCCCACATACACTTTCTCCACTGGTGTAGTTTTATTGAGAGGACAACTTATGTCAATTGTAGAAGAAAATATGTTAGGAAGTAGAGAAAATTTTGTAGGAGACATAGATAATAATAATGACAAGAAATTCACAACAACTCTCATATTTCCAATCTGATTCTCCAGTAAAAAACTGCAGAAATCTAGAAATGACAACTTTGTCATTTTTCACCCCTTTTTCCAGACTTGGAATTTTTAGCAAAAATGGATATCTCTCAATCTGTGCACTTATGAAAAAAATTCACTAATTCAAATTTGTTTGTCTTCATGAATGTATAAAATGATTAGTACATAAAATTTTCCCTTTTTTTTTATCTGGGGTCACTTTTCCTCCTCTGAAAACCTCAAAAATCCCCAAAAAGTGGCCTGGAATAGTGGATTTTGTCCTATTTCAGCATCCACTTTCCAATCCTCTTAGAATTTATTCAGTTCCTTCATGGTTTTTTTCCACGTATTCTTTCTTGAATCTCTCCAATAATTTTAGCTTAATCTGGATCTCTTCCAATGATCTGGCCCCATATCTATAAAAACCGTTATTTTTCAATTTCTAACAAATCTAAGTAGAAATGGACAATGGCCCTCCCTATCACTTTTGTATATCTTCTCTCTGTGAACAAGACCCAGAAGTTTCATCTCAATCTGGCTTAATATTCTTCGATTATGGCTAAAATAAGAAATGGCTACCGTTTTTTTCTTAGACTGGTAGTGTTTTTTTTAGACTGATGGATAATCTTGTCTACGTGACACTCTGCTGACATAGTTTATGATATGGTTCTAACCTAGATACTAATGTGTCCTTGGATACCGAGGTATCAAGTATGAACTTCTTCATATTTGACCCCACTTAAGATTTTTTGATATCCAGTATTCAGGTATCATCCCACCAGGATATTGAATATCAGCTCCCTCCACTTGACACTACTCATCTATTTCCAATATTCAGTATCTAGGGTACCGTCCCACCAGACTACCGCACTCAACTTCAATCTAGCTCTCCCAAATGATTCCATTCCGATCTGATCTATCATCCCACTGGGCTATCCCACACAAACCTCCAACACAACTCATGATCTAACACCAGTCCATTGGGCAATTGGCCCACCGAGACATCGACCACCAGGCACAACTTCCATCCAAATGGATATGACACCGATCCACTAAGCCACCGCCCACTAGATCTTCGACCTATCGCTTAATCTCACACACCCTCCAACCAGAAAATTCTGGCTCGACATCGACCCATTGGGCACTAGAACACCCCCACACACCCCCATGAAAACAACCCTTCTAATCCAGTGAACATGCTTTTCTCGTGGGGAGAGGTTCCAAAAGCCAAAAAAATATGTTGCACGTGGGCTCCATAGGGTTCTTTGGCTCTCTCTGCTTCACACACAGGTCATAAAGGGTTGTATTTTGTTTATAATCCATTCACTCAAACTCCTCCCCATGCATGTGGGATTAATAAAAAACACCCATCGCAGATCAACTGTTGTGAATCCATCGCAGGGTTAAATCGACGGCTCTTTGCGTTGTCACACTAGAAGGTACAAATATCGATTGTGTGCTCCAATTCGACCAAATGATGGTTCATTGGAAATCTAGGGCCATGGAGAATCACTTGAACACAATTTCCATGCTGATCTGGGCACTATTAAACCACAATATTCTCACCCCGACGTTGTCCATAGAAATACAATTTCTGTCAAAAGAAAATAAATATCCTCATGCAAACAAATTTTGTTGTCCCATAGAAAAATAATTAATTTCGAAAGAAAATCTCAATCATGTAGTATACCATTGAAGGCTTGGTGTTGTAACCTACATCTCTTATACCACTTTCTAATAGACTCAGATTAGCAAACCCAAAACAATGTTCTCGTAGCTCTGATATGAAACGTACGCACTGCTTGGGTACTTCTAAATTCACCCCCTTGAGCTGATTTCAAAATTCTGATACCAATTAATTAATAATTAAGCATGAAATAAATACAATAAAAGCACATGCATTAATCAAGATTCATGCTACACTATAAAATAAATGAACAATATGTCATGCACAGCAATAACCAGCAATCACGGACATTATCAAAACATATTTCAAATTTAATAATTAATACGCAGCGGAAATAAACATAAAAGAAGAGAAAACTATGACAGAGAGAACTTATCTTTAATTAAACCAATCACCAACTGGTTGCAAACCAAGGACTTTCCACCCAACCTTAGACATTGTTGTTCCAAGTCTCAACAGGAGGTCACCCTGAGCCAAGGCTATGAATCCACAAGGATGGGTCTCAAACTGACACTCAGCTTTGCAAATGAGTCAATAATCAAGCTCTCACAGTTTTCTCAACACACAAAAAATCCAGTTTATCAACTCTCATTCCCTTCATCATACACCACCCAAAGAAAATGAACCCCCTTCACTACCACATAGCCCCTCAAGTTGTCCACCTTGTTATGATGATTTTTGTCACACTCCAAGCATATTGCTTTGATGGCCTTCCCTTTCCCTCTACAGACTTAAATCCCCCATTGTTCTCATTCTAGAGTCAAAAATTAAAAATTTTGTACATATACGCGAGCCACAATTAGACAACTCATGTATATGTAGGTTGCTCCATTATAGCCCGTGTACATCAAGTTTTGTGCTCAAAAATTAAAAAATATGTTGGGTTTCCATGTCATGTCACGAGATCCATGATCCTTGACCTTCCATATACTAGAAACGCTCCAACCCGACCCTTCAAGTCCATTTGGAGGCTATAAATTGAGCCATACATAAGCCTTTAAGGAAGGGAAAAAGGAGAGCAAATACACTCTGGAGAAATTTCACTTCATATTGAGTCTGCATCCCTTTGTCCTTGAAAGTCTTGACTCCTTTTGTCTTCAGCCCCCCCAAGCTCTTCCTATCTTGAGAAGGAGAAATTCAATTACTCCTACTAATTATGAGCTTGCCTTTATGGGGGATTGAAGTGGTGAAGGCCCAGGTGGAGGGACTTAGTTTCTTGGTTCTGATATGTGTCATTATAGAAGTTTGTCACCTATGTACTTTTGTTGATTACATTAATAGAAATACTTTTTTTTCTCGTCCAAATATATGTTGCAAATATTTGTATTACTTTCCATGGGCATATTTGTTATACATGTTAAAGGAGTATGCTAGCTTATATGCTAACATTTCATATAATTTCCATATTCTTGAGTATCTTGGATGTTGAGGAAAAATTGCAGGTATCAAGCGTTGGATCATGAGCTCAACCATGGTATTCTTTGGACGTCTAAAGGAGGTAGTCTTCTAGCCTTCCTTTTTGTTAGCATTACTATTTGTCTAGCATACTTGAGATTAGAGTTAATTTATGAGTGTCATTCCATTTGTTGTGGTTTACCCCAATCCATAGATAGTTTTTCCTCATAACAGAATTGGTGACTCCGTTGGGGAGATATCCCTTTTGGGGTTATTTGGTGGCTTTTCTCCTTCATTGTTCTTTGTTTTCCTAATTTTATGTGTCGCATGTTTCTTGACATCCTCTATTTTTCTTTGTATCTAAGTTTATTGGCCTAACCCTTGCCCATTCAGTGTCTTTCTTGGCATATATGGAGTTTCCATTGACAGTCGCATACATATGCGTGTTGTCTATGTTTAGGGAACGTACATAGGCTTTTGTTCCCTGGATATTCACATACACTATTTTCTAAGTCTTTTTGGCTAGGTTTAGTTTTTTTTCGGGTGAGATTTGTTGGTTGTTGAGACTTATCAGGTCCCTGTCTTGTTTGTTGAGTGCCTACATAGTGATAGGAAGCTGGGTCATTGTTGAATTTTTTGGGAAAACTAATTTCTTGTCATTTTTCTCATTTGTTGTCCTTACACTACTGGTTTGGGTAGTCACTTCTTGGTGTCCTGCTTGTCTTGTCTTCTTGTGCTTGTAGTAGGGTCTACTTGAGAGGTTGTTTAATCAGTCCTTTCATTTTCATTTCATTATATTGAAAATACAAAAAAAAATAAAAAAATAAAAAAATAAATCATTTTATTTAGAGAATTTGCACTTTTGTCTACATTACATTAGTTATGGCATGTTAACAAAGATCGCACTTCATTGAAACTAAAGAGATTGCATCCAATGCACATCATTTAGAAGCATACCATTTCTTTGAAAAACAATACTAGTACTTAGCAATGTTTTTACATTTGTTTCTTTTTATATGCTAAGTCATAACATCGTTAGTTTCACGATCGCACCTCTTGAGTAAGAAGAAGCCACTAAAATTAACATTGAATAATTAAAATTGATTAGAAATGATTTTATTTTTAAGAGTACACAAACACGCTTAGGATCTAAGGCCTTGGAATAGGATTTTGTCAGTAAACTTCTCTGAGGCTATAAAACTCAATGTATGGGTTTGACCAGAGAGTGATGAAACTCATTGTATAATTGGTGTCCTTGGGATGCTCCGCTTACATTGGAGTTAAGAACGAAGTCGTGTGAAGTTGGTTGCAGAGATATCCCTTTAATACCTTCCTAGCGTCAGAGATATTTATGGGGTTTTATTCGTATATGGGGGTTTCGCTAGTGCCTTTACCTCCATGAGAGGCGGTAATTTCGAGACTTCGGGCTTTGCTACCCTGCCCATACAATGAATCAGAACCTTGAATGCTCGCCTGAGCATTGGTTATACCATGGTGACCATAGTTGCTTGAAGGGGTTATTCTGTAGGTACCCTGAGTCATATAGGGGTGGGAAAACACACAGACTTTATGGAGGATTTTCTCTCCGAAGGAATATGACCGACTACATTGTGAAGCCCACGAGGGTCCTTATAACCGATTATGTTACCTCCACTCTATTATTCGAGAGTCTCATCCCCTCCTGGGAGAGGCATACCTTCTTTAGTTTGGTAGGTCCCTTCAACCATCATATCTTGTTTGTGTGCATTGGCCTTTAGTTTTGTTCAGGAGTGTTCTCTTTGTTTATTAGGTAGCCTTAGGATTTCTTTTTACCTTGCAAGTTCTAAGTCATCATGGAGAAATACCAACCTCCATGTCAGTGTCACCATCTTCTAAGTCAAGTACCACAGTTTGGTATGTTATCGAAGCCGCCTCCTAAAAGGTGTAGAGTTAAAAAAACATGGTACATATGTCTCCATCACTCAAGCTCATGATCATCCTACCATGAGTATTGATTCAGATATGAATGTGTCAGGAATCCATTCAACTCCAACCTCTGTTATGGTTAGTGGAGTCCCGTCAAATCCATCATCATCAGTTTTTTTTTATTCTGGAGAATCCCTCACTTAATGCTACCCAACCCATGGTCTTTGTTCAGTCCATGGGGACGAATCTTTTTTTATTCCCAAAAGGCATGCTTAATAATAGTACTTAGTTGATGCCTTGCGCCTCTAATCCTTTCTCTTTTGGTATGCTCGATATGAATTCACACTTGTCATCCTATGTTTTGATGTCTAATGTAAATCCTAGTTTTGGGTTTGGGATCATGACGCCTCCTTATACTCCTTTCTCGTTTGGTGGGGGTCATATCCCTTAACCAACTCCCATAGTAGGAGGTTGGAATCCTCCTTCCTCCAAACCCAATATTATCTATAATTCTCAAGGGTGGAGTGCACAAATGGGTGGTCCTTTTACTTTTTATATCCCGTATGTCCATCCTTCTTCCACAATGTTGCTTCCTATGAATTTTTTTCTTATGGAAAACCTTCCTCTAACCTCTAGTGTTCTATCAGGGGGGTGTCAATTTCATAGTATGGGAAACCCCCCACACAAATTTCCTTTGTCTAGGGGAAATATATATCCTCACATGAGTAATACATATCATGTCACTTTCTCCTCACAAGTCGCCTCCTCGGTGATGATGCCCTTACAATATTTTATGAATCAGTTGGTAGGAGGGTACTACCATGCCAAACATGGCCATGGTGTATACCAAAACCCTTCTTGGCCTGTGATCTCTCAAAACCAATCTTTCTTAGGACCATGGTCCTAGACACTGCCACCACGGCTCCCTTTTATGACCACGTTAAATTTTCTAGACTTGTCAAAATTGATGAACGACCCAGTGCATCATGATCTGTTATGGCCCTCTATTCTTACCAAGATTATCTCTTACATTCTGAAGTTTGAGGGTAAGAGTGGTGAGGACCCAATTGATCACATGACTACCTTTCATCTATGGTGCTTTTCTAACTCCCTTAATGATGATTATATTCACTTGAGACTGTTTCAATTCACCCTTATGAGGGTTTTCGTGAAATGGTACATTGAGTTATCTGGGAGCACTTACCGAACTTTCAATGAGTTGGTCTTGGTTTTTCTCAACCACTTTCAATTGTTGGTTCATTATGATGTCAGCATAGAACTTTTGTCAGCTTTTTGTCAGTATAAATCCACCCACATCTCAGTTCATATTCAAGAGTGGAGTAAAAGGAAGCAGTTAATTAAAGCTTACATTCCTCCAGAGTTTATGTTGGAATGGTTCCTCAAATCCCTATTGCCTTACATTTTGAAGGATGTTTCTACATATGGAGTGATGTCTAAGGAAGAGGCCATATTTAAAGCCCAACAATTGGATCTTATATATGCTTAACCTGGAATGATCTACGAAATTATTTCCAATGCACCGCGGTTGAATTATGATCCTAGACAAAATCCTGGGCCTCATGACAATGGCATCATAGGCTCTGCGAATTCCAAGTCTACAGACTAGCTGATGAACCAACTGAAAGATTTTTCTCTTAACCAGTATACAGAAGGACAAGCTATAGCTTCATCCTCATCCACCCAGTCGGCGGATGTACATTCTGTGTAGTCGATGAACCTGAAAGGTAATCAGCAACCTCGAGAGAATAAGAAGAAAATTCATAATAATAATCGCAATGGTGGGAATAATAATAACAATAATAAAAGAAAGGATGACCATAATAATGATAAATATAATAATAACACTAGTGAGGGAAAGAAATAAAAGAGGAAGGCGAAGTTTCCTTGTAAGATTTGCAAAACAGATCACCTTACCCACCTATTCCCCAAAATTGAGGAAGCCTCGAGGCTCATAGCACAACATCCTACTGTGTTGACTAATCTATTTCCACATAATCAAAATATGACCTCATGAGCCTCCAACACCAGAAATGTGTTGAGTGGAATTCAAAATCCCTCGGCACATGATGGTAGCCATCGATGCATAAATATGGTTCGATCTGAGGTTACTGTAGCCACTAGGACTAGCGATTATGGTTCTTTGCAACCTGTTTTAGGTCCAGGGCCTCCTCTTCCAGAAACACCTTTCCTTGCATTCCAAAAGGATTCCTTAAGTGCTCTACTCATAATCCCAATGCCAGATCCGTGCAAAATTACTTGATTGTTGAGGATTTTGGCCAAACCTTGTGTGCGATGTCATCTTTGGAGGTACTCCAGATGTTTCCAACATAAAGGAATTCCTTGCTATCTGCGTTGGGAAATCTAGACTCGAGTGGCTCAAAACTTATCAAGTTCTATGTCGAGGATTTCAAGCCTTGCTTACCTTACCATGTGGCCTTTCAAATCCATGTGTATGGTATGAATATTACCATCAAACATATTTTCATTGATGAAGGTACTTCGACATCTATAATGTCTTTATCTTGTTGGAAATCCATTGGCTCTCTACCACTTTCTCAATCTATGACCGTGTTAACTGCATTCGTTGGATGTTCTTTCAGACCCCATGGTATCCTTCCCACTTTCCCAATCCAATTAGGTGGTAATATTATGGAGGTCAAGGTCGAGGTTGTTGATGAACCCCTTGACTACAATCTTTTACTGGGGTGTAATTGGACTTATGCTATGACAGCCATTGTGTCATCGGTATTCCACGTTTTATGCTTTCCTCGCGAAGGGAAGATTGTGATGATTGACCAATTATATTTTGTGCATCCTATTTCTTATGCACCGGTGGGACCTTCAGTCCCCGTTATTGATAATTCTCAGCAGGAAACTGAGAATGTTGGTTTCGGAATGTATTCCTCCTTGATGGGAACTTTTAATTTTTCGACACCAATATTGTACATTAATACCATCTCCGATGAGTCTCCATCGCCATTGAGGTTTGTTCCATTCTGTACTTCATATCTTAATGACCCATGGACCCTACCTTCTCTAGATATGTCATACGAAGTTCACTCACACATCGAGATGGCGATGTCATTGTCTACAGTAGAGATTGAGTATCATGCTATACAAGAAGTTGTTGTGAACCCGGATCCTTCCTCCTCGCGGATGGAAGAGGTGGATCTAGACTTAGAGCCCATATGGGTTGCACACTCATCTAGTTCGCATGACTACCTCAATGATACTTTATCCTCAGATGAAGCCATCTTAGAGGCCATGTCGGGTCCTGATAGGCCTTGTGATGACCTTCATCATAGATCGTATTTTCTCCCAGAGCTTGAGAGGATTGAACAGGATGAGTTTAGGTCCGCCATGAGTGAGATGCCATGAGTGAGATGGTTGGTCATTCCACGGTTCCATTAGATATGCATGTTATATATGATGAATGAAACATGGTGAATATTTCCCCTTCCATCACGATTGACATCTCTCGAACCACTGGTAAAATTGAAAACGTATATATCAGTGCGTATTGTTCGCCTAAATAAATTCAAATTTATACCGATATCTTTAAGGAATTTTGAGATGTATTCTCTTGGTCGTATGAAGGGATGTTAGGGATAGATCCCAATATTTTCAAACATGAAATTAAAACTTATCTAAATGTTAAGCTCGTTCGACAATGAATTAGGGTCGTAAATCCTAGGAAGGCCCCCGTTATTAAGGCAGAGGTGGAGAAGCTTTTTAATGTCGACTTCATCTACCTGGTTCCCTTGACTAAATGGGTGCCCAATCCTATTCCCATAGATAAGAAGCAGGGAATCATTCGTGTATGTATGGATTTTAATTACCTGAATAAAGTATGTCCTAAAGATAACTTCCCCACTCCCTTTATTGATCAGATTATTGATGAGTGTGCGGAAAGTGAAGTATTTTCTTTTATGGATGGATTTTTAGGTTACAATCAAATTCAAATTAAACCCGAGGATCAACATAAGACGGTGTTCATTTGTCCTTGGGGTACATTTTTGTACCGGAAAATGCCTTTGGCCTTAAAAACATTGGAGCAACTTTTCAACATGCCATGACCTTCACGTTCCATGACATTAAGAATATAGTCTAAACCTATATAGATGATCTCATTGCTCACTCTCACAAGAGGGTTGATCTTCAAACTCACCTTCGACTACTAATTGAAATATGTTTCTACTATCGCATTCGCTTGAACCCTCACAAATGCATACTTTGCGTCAGGTCTAGACACCTTTTGGGATTCATAGTTTCTGAGCATGGGATCATGGTGAACCCCATGAAGGTTGAGTAAATACTTTTATTTCCTCCCCCGCGCAATATTTGATAACTTCATGGTTTACAGGAAAAGGATAACTTCATGCACAGTTTCATAGCTAATTATGCCAATACAACTAAGGGTTTCATGCATCTCTTGAAAAAGGATACTCTATTCATATGGGATGAGCGAACCCAAGAGTTCGTTGATCCTCTTAAGAAATCCCTGGTGTTGGCACCTCTATTGAAGCCCCTGGACTATAGTAGATATTTCCTTCTATATATTTTTGCATCTGAAGGGATGGTTGTTATGGTTCTTATTCAGGAATATGACGAGCTCCATGAGAACGTTATCTATTACCTTAGCATAAATCTAATTGGTCATGAGCTCAAGTACTCTCACGTAGAGAATCTAGCCTTCGCAATCGTCCATGCGGTTCATAGGTTACATCACTATATCTTACTGTGCAAGACTACCATGGTTGTTGATATCAATCCATTTCAATACATCCTTACAAGGTGTATCATAGGGGGGAAATACAATAAATGGATTGTGATTTTGCAGGAGTTTGATCTTTATTTTACCTCCATGAAATCTAAGAAATCGCTAGTTTGTTTTGGAACTGATGTCAGACTTCCCTAGGAAGGATGAGGATATTTTTCATGATGATTCATTCGTTTATGAACACATATTCCTTATCTCATCTTCAGACCCCTGGTATGGATATATTATAATCTATCTTAAAACTCTGAAGCTTCCCCAACATCTTTCGAGAGATGACCGATGGTGTATACACCATCGGGCCAAAAACTACCTCATTATTGGCAACACTTTGTATCATCGAGGGGTGGATGTTATTTTGCATCATTGTTTGACTCACGAGGAGGTTGAAGCCATTCTCAATGACTATCACATTGGGGCATGTGGTAGTCACTTATTTGGGCTTGCGACATCCCAAAAAATATTGCGAGATGGTTATTTTTGGCCATCAATTTTTAAATATTACATGGAAGCAATCAAGAAAGGTCACCCTTGCTAGGTGTTCGTTTGTAATATGCACTCGCACCCCACCCCTCTTCACACAATCATCATCGTAGGTCCCTTAACCAAGTAGGGGGTGGACTTCATGGACTACAACCCAGCCTCGGCTGGGGGGCACCATCATATTATCATGTTCGTGGATTATTTTACTAAATTGGTTGAGGCAGTGCCTACCATTAAATATGATGGTGAGACTGCAACACTTTTAATATTCAATCAAATTATAGCTCGGTCTGGAATACCAAAAGATATTGTCATTGATCATGGCAATCACTTCCAAAATGAGATGATGACATATTTAGTGTCAAAATTGGGGTTTAAACAAGATCATTCATCGCACTATTATTCCTAGGCAAATGGACAAGTAGAGGTCGTGAATAAATCTCTAAATTACATTTTGCAAAAAATTGTCAGGCAGAGTAAATCCAACTAACACGTGATGCTTTACCCTACTCTATGGGCTTACTGAATGGTAGTAAATAGTTCCATTGCTTTCTCATTATTTCAGTTAGTCCATGGAGTGGAGTCGGTCCTTCCTATTGAATGTGAAATCCCTTCTCTTAAGTTAGCGGCTGAGCTCCTACCTAACATGACTGATCTCAAAGAATGCCTCGTACACTTGAGCAGCTCGATGAGAAGCGTCAAGATGTCGATGTAGCCATTGAGGTGAATAAACGACGTGTTAAGGTCCAGTATGATAAGTCTGTCCATCCCCCGCAGTATGCTGAGGGTGACTTGGTTCTTGTTTATGACCAAGCTAAAGAACCATTGGGGGTAGGAAAAATCAATCCCATGTGGCACGATCCTTATATCGTGAGACGTGTCCTCAACAAAGGAGCCTACAAGTTAGAATATTATGNAGCCCATAAATGGGATCTACCTTAAAAGGTATTATGCTTGAGCCCTCAATCTCAAGCGTGACCTTTGTATACTAGTGTTAGTTAGTGTATATATTTTTCTCTTTATTTATTTTGTGTCATCGGCTTGCTTATTGAGTTTTCCCTTGCTTGGAAGATGTCAAAAGGATCATCGGTGTTCTTAGGATTCATAGACGGTGCCAGACGCCAAACTCGGAACATGGCTTCCACCGCTTGGGTTATCTATTCACCTAAGGGACAATTGGTGTCTTCAGGAGGTGCTTGCCTGGAGCCATCCACGAACAATGTGGCTGAGTATAGCACCGTTATAGAGATATTACATGATGACATTTCACATGGTGTTCGATATTTATAAGTTCACTTGGATTCCCAATTAGTGGTACGTCAATTGAATGGTAGGTATCGTATAAGAGATCCTACATTACTTCATCGTTTCCTTGGGTATGAATTGTGGAACGATATTTTGATTTTATTACTTATAATCATATACCTAGAAGTTCTAACCAAGTATATAATGCATATGCTAATTACATTTTATATTGGCATCTATCACATAACTAAGTAAAGAAGACACACATACATTCAGCCAATGTAAGATATGCAAGTAAAGTCGAAGAGAAAAATATTTTTATATTTCATCCTTTGAGTCCAAAAAATATGGTGTCATAGTGCAAAATTGGGATTGTGGCCCTAAAAATACAGATACGATCATTACATCATATAACCATGGCATCTAAGCCTGAGGTCCCAGACGTGTGTCATGATAGCACACTATAGCATTCACGAGACGTCGAAAGATTCTCACCCATGCACGAGGTACGCCCACAACCTGCCTTTGCATAGCCTCTACTAGGTACTCCACTTGGACCATAGGAATCCTGTGCATCAAAAGACGTTCTGAAGGAATCTCTCTATGTCCCCGCCAACCATCTCATCTCCTTATCCCCTGTGTCGATGCCATGGGTATCCATCTGGTCGTCGTGGACTTATATCTGTGTAAAAGAAATAAACGTCAATATATGATAACATACAAAAACATTTGCATTTTTTTGCATTTATCATATCAAAAAACACAAAAAATTAAATATACAAAAATTAAATTCTTACCAATATCTCCAAAGGCAGATCATGGTGGTAATCGCATGTCACGATCCCCTCATAGGGATAGTCATCGATGGCAATAATATGTCATCGCCACCAGTGAAAGAATGCATCGTTATAGGGGGTTGGTACCCTACCACCTCCCAACTGCCTCATCACATCG
>JASDQU010684229.1:22958-33505 GCA_032191745.1 Picea mariana | reverse complement strand
CTAGGGATACAAGATGGAACCCTCGCAAAGAAAAAACTACATAAAATGGATGCAAAATTGAAGTTCCTCATCCTCCTGAGTTTTCAGTCGGTCGGTTGGCTCTTCATGTTGGCCAGTAGTGAGGTGCACCAATCATAAACCATGGGTCTCAAACACTCCACAACATTGAACATAAGTGGCCTCGATGCTTGATGCAATGAGGTCTATCATGATATCCATGTGAGTACTAAAACGATGATCTTCAGACTTAGGTTCTCAATCACCCTAATAGGGATTTGGCTCCCCACTTTATCTATGTTTGCAACACAGTAGGTGGAAATGTACTCCTCCATGGACCTCCCACCTCTATCCCCTCGGGCCTTGAGATTCACCACCTTGCCTCGGAGAGACAACCCTATGATAAAGTAGATGTTGTCCACCTCAATTCTCAATGGTTTCCCATCAATATTGAAGGCCTCGATCTCCAGATCCCAGTAGTTTATCAATGTTTGTAGAAACCTCACTTGGGTCCTCATTCATTTTATGGCCAAAAATTTATAGAACCCACATATTTGCAAAGATTTTTGGGCCCTCGCATCTCTTTCTACTGCAAAATCAACCTCCTCATGCTCCCTCTCTCTCCATTCAATCACCATCCTGCAAAGGAAACATCAAATTTTGAGTCACATTTTATTAAAAAATGTATTCACGGAGTTGTATGTGGGATACAATTATAACAATCACATATAGGGCTCCATATATGTGGGAAGGCTTCACTTTTCCTGCGTACATGGGATCGTATACATGGCCCGATGAACTATAGTCCGCGTACACACTAGTTTTGACCTTACGGCCTCAAAAACTCAAAAATTAAAGACTAAACCTAAAACTTAAACCATGGAAATGGAAGAGTACAGAATGAGCACTTACTTGGTCCAGACGGTTTCGAATTTCGTCTATTATAGATCTCAGAATCATCACTAAAATATCGTGGATGAAATGTGATGCAGGAGCATTGGCTTTCAATATCAAGTGAAAATGTGCCTAGAAAAAAAATAACATTGTGAACCATTCACAAAGGTGTCTAGCTAGCAATTAGACATGGGGATAGAAGATTCTAATTGAATAACTCATGTAACGAATCCCTAAAGAAAGGGAATGACTCGAGTAGATATTACTTGTCTGCAGTTAGTAGTTAGATGAGTCATAGGGGAAGTAATGATGGTTTTCTAAAAATAGTGTTAATTGTTGAATTGTAGGGGGAGAGTAGTTGAGGGTTTTTTTTTTTGAAAAACAAGAGCTTTGTAAGCCTACGACAGAACTCAAGTGAGGAGGTTCGATAGTAAGAGAATGGCCATGGGATGTTGTATCAGGCCATAGACAGTATTTTAGGGTTTTAAGAAATGCATGTACAGTTTTATTCCTCAATGAAAAAAAAAGCCAGTTCATGATATTTGGGTTTTTTTTCCTCTATTACGTTTGGGAGGTACTGTAGTTGAGAATTTGATGTACAGTGCCAGAGTATTAATGAAAGAAAGTTTATTTACTATGTGTGATTGTTTCTATATGATGGATATCGTGTGTTTGAGCAATGTAGTAGACATAGAGGCTCTGTGTGTAGCTATTATGTATGTGTGAACCCTGCAGAATCTATTTCAGGTGTAAGAGGACTCTGGTAATTAGAGTACCAGTGTATATTCGAAGTATACAAGCATTGGAAGCATACTGAATTCGTATTGAACATGAAACAGACTTGAGCGTGATGCCATGTGCAAATCGACTAGTAAAACTTCTCTGTGAACGTAGTTGGACTCTGTATATGTGGACTGAAGGACAGAAGACGATATTTGCATCCAAATAGTAGTGTGAGAATGCGAGTTAGCGGTGTCAAGGGATTTGTAAAGGAGTATTCAAGAAGTGGGTGAATGGAGTGTAGTAATCGTCGGGTAGCTGCAGAGATATGAAGTAGAATGCGCAGAGAAGGGTGGTCTTCAGAAGAACGAGGAAGAATAGGGTTGGAACTAGTGCGAGAACATAATAATTAGTTCAAGCATTCCCATGTGTCGACTCAATAAGTCGAAGAGAAGTGCGCAGGCTGTACACACAAGTTGCTGAAGTCAAAGATTACAGATGAGAGATTTGAGAATGGTAATTTCTATTCGGAGAAATTACAGAGACATAATTATTTGAACACGCAGAAGCGACTGAAAGAATTAGAGAGAGATCGTGTGGTTGTTGTGCATTGGAAAATGGTCCAACGGTATAGATGGGCGAAGATTCATTTGAATAGTCAATGAATGACGTGGAGGTCTTAATGCATGGTTTTATGCATTGAGCAAATGAGCACCGAGGAAAAGAAGCTTAAACGCTTGTGTTGGTTAAATAATATTGTGATGGCCCTTGATTTCGATGTTGGGTCATACGTGTTGAGTGGAAGAGCGTTGACCTGGTGGTAAGAAATAACACCCTTTTTTGTGTTGTCTAAGTCATGAAGTAAGAAGTCCTTTGAATGAGTCAAGTGCATAAGCCTTAGATGATAGATCTTATGGTTATGAATGCTCAAGTGATTAGATGCGTGGAACAGGCTCTTAAGCATGTGGAACAATGGTCCCTTGTGTGATAAGTGACTAGGTGCATGCATGGCACGAGGCTTTTAAGCCTTTGAAGAAATGGGTTTGTGTGTGTAAGGTGAGGTGAGTGTTAAGCATAAAAGGGGGCTTAAGCAAGCTCATTGTAGAGTGGAGACAAGTATAGGAATAGAGCCTAGAATGGAAAAAAGACCTTAGTTTAGTTGAAGAGGGGTTGAAGAAGGAAAGTGCACCTCAGAGAGATTTGATCCTTGGTAAAGGAAGGTTTAGGAACGGACCTGCCATCAAAATGGCCTCAAAAGCACTATGTGGGTGAAAAACTCAAATGATATGGTAAAATTTCTTATTTTTACTATTTGTAGAAAATTTTCACCCACTTTATATAGTTTTTACCCTATCTTTCCTATTTTTTAGACCATATGAACTAATTGTGCAGTGTAAGACCTTGTTTGAAGTGGTTTTGTCTAGGGTTTCGTGGATTTCCAGCATTCTTTAGCCCGTTCATGCCTACAGAAAGTCTATACCATCATTGGAATATAGGTAGGCTCTCACCCCGATTTGCATTTTTGCATCATCTTATGACCATGATTCATATTCCCTAGGTACGAACCCATTTTTTAGCAACACGAAACCTTCTCGCTGCCACCAGAAGTGTCGTTATTAAGTGGTAGAGACTTACCAAACATGGGTACGCTGGTTAGAACACGTTTTTCCATTTGGTGCCCATGCAGAAGTTACTCCATAGGTTTGGGAGTACCTTATAGTCTTGATATGACTTTGTGTTTGAACCTCATTAATATTACTCAATCTCATTCTTACCCATGTCTATGGGACTCCCGTCGAGTCTTAGTTAAGCTCTTTTTCGACTCTTTAAAAAATGAAAATATTGTCGAGTGAACTTGTCTCTTTCACAATCAATAAAGGATTTTAAAGGATGTCAATTTTGGTATAAGTTTAACCCTTTTCTGGACCAAATAGACTATTTATGAAAAAAGGAATACTCTAGTCACCTTGGTCTAGAAGAGTTCTCCTTGGTATTGTTTTATACTTTTTCAGGCCTAGGGGACTAAATCTACGAAAAATGACAATTATCGAGTTAAGTTGTGATTGCATCACATATCTACTGATGTCTTTCATCCGACCAGTACCTATATGACTTTAGTGATCATGGAAGATCAGATTGTACTGCATTGTATATAGATATCTTCAACTGATTTTGAGACTGGACTCCATTGTATTTTGTTCGTGACTATGATCACCTATGGCATATGCCTACTTTGTATTGCCTATTCATGACCATGAATAGCTATTTTTTATACATCCACATGGATCTGCAGTGTAATCGAGATTGGAATCCATGTGTAAAGAGTTAATACGAATTGTAATATTCTCACGGGTGTTTAGTTCTTCCAATTGGGTCCTCACTACTCCACTCCTGGGAATTATAATGTATTTCGGCCATTGTGATTGCTCCTCTAACCTCACACATTAGGGGGCATATGTTATAGCTATTTTTACCACACTCCATGCATCTTGCTTTGATGGCCTTCCCTTTCCCTCTACAGAATCAAATCCCCCATTGTGCTCATTCCAAAGTCAAAAATTCAAAATTTCGTACATATACGCGAGCCACAATTAGACAACTCCCGTATACGTAGGTTGCTCCATTACATCCCACATACATTAGGTTTTGTGCTCAAAAATTAAAAAATATGTCGGGTTTCCATACCATGTCACGAGATCCATGATTCTTGACCTTCCATCTACTAGAAACGCTCTGACCCGACCCTTCAAATCCATTTGGAGGCTATAAGTTGAGCCATATACAAGCCTTTAAGGAAGGTAAAAAAGAGAGAAAAGACACTCTGGAGAAATTTCACTTCATATTTAGTCTGCATCCCTTTGTCCTTGAAAGTCTGAACTTCTTTTGTGTTCATCTACCCCAAGCTCTTCCTGTCTTGAGAAGGAGAAACTCAATTACTCCTACTACTTGTTAGCTTGCCTTTATGGAGGACTGAAGTGGTGAAGGCCCAGGTGGAAGGACTTAGTTTCTCGGTTATGATATGTGTCATTACAGAAGTTTGTCACCTATGTACTTTTATTGATTACATTAATAGAAATACTTTTTTTCTCGTCCAATTATATGTTGAAAATATTTGTATTACTTCCCATGGGCATATTTGTTATACATGTTAATGGATTATGTTATTTTATATGCTAATGTTTCATATAATTTCCATATGCTTGTGTATCTTGGATGTTGAGGACAAATTGCAGGTATCAAGCATTGGATCGTGAGCTCAACCATGGTCTTCTTCAAATGTCTGGACGAGTTAGGATTCTAGCCTTCCTTTTTGTTAACATTACCATTTGTCTAGCATACTTGATATTATAGTTTATTTATGGGTGTCATTCCATCTATTGTGGTTTACCCCAAGCCATAGAGAGATTTTCCTCGTAACACACCTCTTTCCAAGGCTCCAATGCTTCTGATCAAGAAATATCAATGCTGGAAACTCTCAGGATTCTCAACTGTGGAAAGTTCTTTCTCAATTTTCATTATTCTCATGCCCACTAGAATCCCTCACTTTCTAGATTAATCAAAAATTAATTACAGTCGACCAACCATGGCTACCTTCCTTTAACAATTTGTTTTCCTTTCCCCATGCAAAACCAAGAAAGAGAAGAATAGTGAAATTAGAGAGGAACAACTCCAAAAATGAATTTTGAGTAATAATGAATGGCCAACCCCCAAGACAGTCAAGAATAGGAATTAAATATCAAAAGCATAACGTGGTCTTCCACCAAGAAGCTCAAATATCCCCCTCTTTCTCTCCAAATTCCAAGGTGGGTAAAATAAAATTGATTTAAAAAAAGTAAAGTCTTAGCCTCTCGGATTTTCCCCTCTCTCATGGAATCAAAGCCCCTTATAACTCTTGTCCTTATCTGTCTCATAGCCAGCGATTTATTTTATCATTAATAATTATCAAAGCATTACATTTTCTAGGCATTTTGACCTATTTTAATTGTTCATGCACTCCGGCCTTTTATCACATAAACAAAATACATTATTAATCTGGGGACTCAAAACTGGGGTATTACAAGTCTTCCATGTTTCTTTCTTGAAGAAGTTAATTGATGAAAAGATCTTGGTCCAAACTATTTTACTAGAGAATGAAGAAGGTAAAATCATTCTAGAACTAGAAACGATCCTTAAAACAAGGATAACGTAGCTGTGAAATAGAGAAATTACTGAGTACCTCGTCAAATGGAAGAACCTACCAGTGGAAGAGGTGGATTAGGAAGATGAGTTCTTCATGCAGAAACACCTACGGTTAGTCAAGTGTTGCAGAAAACTCTTGTTTGAAGGGGAGGGGCATGTTAATCCCTATACAAAGCCCCATTTTAAGTATAAAACCCCTAATTAAACCTTTGATATTGAATTACTACATTTCTAGTGTTATATTAATAGGTAGGCTCGAACCCTTCATTATACCCTTTCATTATAAGTGTACCCTTTGTCTCATATATATATATATATATATACACCAAGGAGACCTAGTCTTAGGATCATCTTATCTCATCTTATACATTGAATATATTATAAACGGAGGTTTCCCCCTCAAAGCGGATTATTATTCATTGATTTTTTATCATTCTTGAGGCATTGGTTCATAACAAGAAAATCCTCAAGAACATATTATTTGTTTCTGTCAACGGTGTTGGTCAGCCAAGAAGACTCCTGGTGCACAATGGGTCCATAGGTTTGTCCATACCATTGATATGGACCAAGAAGTTGGAACATCCACGAGGAGACGAGAAGGCAAACAGGGGACTAGCAGAAAGTGAGGAGTCAGTTCTACGCAACATTCAAGTTTATGTCGAAGGTCCTAGCACAAAGGGAGATTTTGTTAAGGATCAAAGATATCATCTTCCATCGATATCCCAAAGACACCGCATAGAAATTTGTGTGTGCATACCATAATTCTATGGAAAAATTAAAGCAACTAGATAAGTGGTGCATGCGCTATTTAGGGTTGTTCAAACTTTGGTACATTGGTGAGACTAGTGCAGAAAAATTAGCAAATCTCAACAAGAGGCCATTGTATGGGATGATAAATAAAAGTCGATTGAAGAAGTATCATGTCCCATAGGGTTCAAATGCACTTTGACAATAGGAATTGCATAAGAGGGAAGTGTGTAGTGGATAGGTACTACATAAGTTTAGAGTGGGACTTAGAGATAAAGTAGTCATAAAGACATAATGATTAGGTGGATTAGACAGGTCAAGCAAATAAGTCAATATGAGACAGGTCATACCCAAAATATATTTAGAATATTCGGAGGAGGTTAAGGTGTAAATACATGAGTACAAACCAAAGGATAGAATTGATGGATATGACAGGTGGCCATCAGGACATAGGCGGATACGGTGGCGAAGAGGTAGGTAGTTAACACTAGGACATGGTACGATTACATGGGTCAGTTATGGTGGTCATTACCAATGGTGCACTAACAGTTATGGTAATAAATCCTAATATTAGTTGGCAATAATGATGAGCGTCGGCACTATGTAGACAGCTAAGAAACTAAATAGTGTGGAGGGAAAGTACCCAACTAGTATTTAATAATCGAATTCACCACTTCCATTCATTATTTTGCATAGAGAGAGAAGAGTGTTGAGCATAAAGAAGAGTGTAGAGAAGATAGCTAAGTGCAGAGTGACTGAAATGTTAAGAGCATTATAGTTTTAAGTGAATCAGTGCCAAGCATTCAACACATGCAACCCTTCCTGGTCATGGTTGTCATGGTGAGACTAGAATAGAGCTCATGAATAGAGGGTGGTAGTACAACAAACCAATGGTGCCAAGCAGTCAACCAAGGTAATGGCTTCTGGAAGAAATCCCAAAGAACAAAGGATATTTAAGGCAGTAAAGGACCAACACATGCCTAAGCCAAAAATCCTAACTAAGATAAACATTAGATCCCTCTATTAGGAAGGGTTCCCCAACTTAAATATGCAAATTTCAACATACAAGATGAGGTGCAGATCCCTGAATTGTGCTTCGATGCATACGAAGAGGTTATTCCAGGGTCTAAGGGAAAATTGTTAGTGGTCACCAGGAAATGAGTCAAGCCCCTTAAAAAATCAGGGATATCTTCATTAGTGGATTTCCCACATTTCGATCATATCCCATACATCAATTCGTGTGTTTGGTTCTTACTCAACCAGTTGCATGGAGAGTTCCACTAGATAGACCAGGCATACCAGGTCGATGTTGATATAATGTGTCAAGTCTCAAGCCTTCCTGCAAAAGGATATTATCCATCTAAGGTGATAACAGCTAAGGATGTTGTGTAAGAGGATGTGTACACAAAGTATGGTACACATAGAGGATCAAGAGGAGCGGTGATTTCATATATAAATGACACCAACATTTGGATCTCCATGTAATTATTTGCTTGCAAATTGATGCGCAAGTGCTGCAAGGATGAGTGCCCACTAGGTGTTACGATAAATTACTCCCTATGGTCTTTGGTTCATAAACACAATAGATCAAAACCCAAGGAAACTTGTCTCAAACTCTATTAAACAATCAATCAAGAATAACTACTTATGATAACTAACTTTCAGGAAAAGGAAAAAAGAGTGCACCTGGAATCCTACATTTGGAGTAGATCCCACTTGACATTTTTTTCTATGGAATTCCTTCTCAACAACCTTCTGAAAGTCCTACGTACAAAGAAATATGCAACTGCAAGAAATTATTTATCTGCTAACTAACTAATTGTAAACAATTTAGATTCAATGTTATATTCAAAAAAACATACATATAATATCATCATAATCATAAATAAACACAAAGAATCGGATGAAAATGAGATTTTTTTCATTAATGACATAAAAATGGGTTGGTTACAACCTGTAACTGCTCTGGCACCATCCTAGAACTAGGCTCGAGGTTCCTCCACCCAAGGCTGAAAATGTATAGGAGTGCCTCCAACACTCTGCACTCGAGTAGGTCCAAGGAAGATAAATTTTTCTTCCTAGAAAGATAAGGTGAATGCAAATTCTAAAAACAAGGGTTTCCGGGTAGAGGGGACAATCTTAGACACTAGGGAAATAGGGCACTTGAAGGATAATCTTAAAAAGGCCAACATAATGGTGCATTTCTTAGCCATGTTTTTCCTCCACCCCAAGGCTCTCTTTTATACTCCATTTTGATGGTTGGAGTCGTTATGTATGGGATTTAGGAAGTTATGGAACGGAAAATCCCATAAAATTTTTCTGAAATGGTGGGATTATATTTTTTTAAGCCAAAATTAACATGTACATGGGTTGCTAATAGGGCACCTACCTACGTATGCAAGTTGCTTTAAGGAAAGTCGCATACACTTTGACAAATGGGGTTTTTAAATAAGTTTTTGAGGGGGAAAAAGGGGATTTACGTACTAAAAGCAAGGAAAGGGATGTAACATAAACCAATGAGTCATCATATGCATGTATATGGGAAAATGAAATTATAACAGATGCCTCCTAATGTGTGAGGTCATAAGAGCAACTGATGACCAAAATACATTACAAAATTATGAGATAGTGGAGGGGCCATTGGGTAGGAGTAGTTGAAAACCAGTCTCGGAACCATACCTACAATAGAACAAGTAAAATACTCTCTTCTCAAGTCGAGCATTCTCATGTTTGAGTATGTTGTAAGCATGGTCACCAATCAAATACATTGCAGATCCATGAATGATAAAAATATGACTGATGTCCATGGCCAAAAAAACTATACACAGTGGATCTATGTGATATATAAGAGAAGTAACCATGGCTAGGAGGAAATACACAGTGGATCCATGCAAAAATGTAGATCATAGAGACAAATAGATACACAATGGAGTTATGTCTCAGGATCAAATTAGAGGATATCTAGAGCCAAATGAGTGAACAAACTGATCCTCTGCAAGTATTGATGTCTGAGGGTGGTACAATCAATATAAGTCAGGTAGGATCACAAAAGAGGTGATGCTCTTACTTCACCTAAAGTCTTCATTCTGACCATTTTGGTACGAGTATGCACTATGTGAATAAAGGAGTTGAAGTTGAACATATTGAGAAACTGTTTGATTACTGGTCATTGATGTATATCGTTAACAAAAGCAAGACAACCCATCAATGATGATAATGGGAGTCAAGGTACCTAGTACAATCTAACAAGTGTGAATAAATGATTTGATGTCGAACACCTGATAGAATCTATCAATTAGAGGACATTGATGTGTTCCCACTGTTAACAGCAAGGGAACCTTCCACTGATGACTGTAATCCCTAAGGTACTAATAAAAACTCTAGATCCCTATCCTAGAGAAAGATGTGTTGAAATTAATAGGAAGAGTCCGTTGGAAGGAAGGCATTAAGGCATCCTCCATCATCCATCACGAGGGGTATCAAAAGGAAAAATATTTGGAAGGACTCGGATGAACGTATTGTAAGGACCACACTGAGGTATGATTATTTCATGCACCAGATGGAATAGTGTGTGGAATAGACTCTCTGAATAGTATATAATGATGAAGACTACTGAAAAAGACGAGTAATCCACGAATGGGGTCAAATGGAAACCAAGGTACCGCAAAAATCCCTATGTGTGAAGCTCATTGTTGATGTCAAACACAAGGGAAATTGGTCAATCATTGACCAATGATGGTTTATCATCTATTGAGCACAAGGTTACCTATCAATAATGAAAATAGGTCAAAGGTGCAACTCTAGGTCATTGTTGATTAAGGTTGGTTGTTATTGATGTCAACCCTTGAAGAAAGACCCGTAGCACAAAGGTTTGGGTAATGGACCAAATATTTTTTGATGTAAATATGACTCATTATTTTTTTGTCATTGTTGATAAGAAGTAAATATGGATGAACTCCAAAGTGGTCCCCTTATGGTGAAAGCCCTCACAGGAAGATGCTTTGTGGAGT
>JASDQU010684227.1:21262-32883 GCA_032191745.1 Picea mariana | reverse complement strand
AGACATTAAAAAAAAAAAAAAAAGGACTAAGCATACATTGTGGTGATGTTGGTTTACCATGCCCCATACCCTGGGTTGCTTGAATGTGATGAGACTTGGTTTATCTATAATGGGAGGAAAATCAGGGGGGTTGTTGGGCTTCCATCTGTGGACATGTTGATCATTATCATCGTGGTGTAGATCATGTTCTCCATTGCAGACCTCGAGATTTGATCTCCTCCAGTTACCCGTAGGCATGGGGGGGGTAACAAACCCAACTAGGGGGTTTGTTCCCCCAATGAGACCTGTGAAGATATGGAATTCCCCAAGAGGTGATATAGTGAGTCCAACTAGTAGCCAATGGCTAGAGACCAAGGAGAAAAAGGAACATAAGGAACTCACCTAAGCACTAGACATCCTAGTGAGGTACCACATCTAGGATAAGGTTAGAGGGACTCCAATAAGGTGATTCATCACATTGGAATAGTGGTTGAGAGGAATTGTAACATCATTGATGTTGATGACCCTTTTGGTCGTTAATTTCTAGCAAGAAAAGTGTTTCCAAGCTCCCCCTTAATCAAATTTCTTGCACAAAATTTCTCTCAGTCTCATTAAATTTGACGCATTGTACTCAATGAAATTATTGTGACTCTCAACCTATCACTAAATAGCCCATTCTTCCATTCCTCATATTTTAAAGGTTTTCATATTTCACACTTGTGATTGACATATTCACGCAACAAATTTTAGACCCATCATGTTATTCCTTATGTTTACATGTCCTACTTTTCATAAATATATACTTCATCCCTCTCATTTATCATGAATGTTATACCATAACCTTGGGATATGAATTTGGCATTTTTTCATGATACAAAATTATACCATATTACTATATCCCTCTCCATGTGACAATTTAATTATTTAACACAAAATAAAAAGATCTTGACCTAAATGTCCTACTTTTCAGAAATATATATTTCATCCTTCTTATTTATCATGAATGTTATACCATGACTTTGGGATATGAATTTGGCATCTTTTCATGATACAAATCTATACCATATTACTATATCCCTTTCCATTCCATGTGACAATTTTATTATTTAAAACAAAATAAAAAGATCTCGACCTAAATGTCATACTTTTCAGAAATATATACTTCATCCCTCTCATTTATCATGAATATTATACCATAACTTTGGGATATGAATTTGACATCTTTTCATGATACAAAACTATAGCATATTACTATATCTCTTTCCATGTGACAATTTTATTATTTAAACAAAATAAAAAGATCTTGACCTAAATGTCCTACTTTTCAGAAATATATACTTCATCCCTCTCATTTATCATGAATATTATACCATAACTTTGGGATATGAATTTGACATCTTTTCATGATACAAAACTATACCATATAACTATATCTCTTTCCATGTGACAATTTTATTATTTAAAACAAAATAAAAATATCTTGACCTAAATGTCCTACTTTTCAGAAATATATACTTGATCCCTCTCATTTATCATGAATATTATACCGTGACTTTGGGATATGAATTTGACATCTTTTCATGATACAAAACTATACCATATTACTATATCTCTTTCCAAGTGACAATTTTAATATTTAAAATAAAATAAAAAAATCTTGACCTAAATGTCCTACTTTTTCAGAAATATATAATTCATCCCTCTCATTTATCATAAATATTATACCATAACTTTGAAATATGAATTTGACATCTTTTCATAATACAAACTATACCATATTACTATATTTCTTTCCATGACAATTTTATTATTTAAAATATTAAAAAAAATAGATCTTTTATAATTTTTTGCAGCCACTCTATGAAGCTCATATGCCAAATACACACATGCCTTGTCCATATATAAAGAATGATATGGATTAGTATGCTTTATAATTTGCAGCCACTATATGAAAGCTCAAATGCCATGCCTGGTCCATATATAAAGAAATAATGTTACCATAAAGGTTTTGGCTTAAGTCATTTCAAGTCCTTATGGAAACAATTTATGCCAAAGCTATAAGGTGCAAAGGGTTGATGGATGATTATGTAAGTTTGGGTTGTGTCCCCAATTTGTCCAAGTCCACGTGACCTATCATAATCCACTTTGATGCTAATTTATGTATTCTTTTGAAGAAGCGAATTTTCTGAACCAAGAGAGCTACTTACTCGATTTCATTGTTCAAGCCTCGGCCTCTTATGTCTGGTAAACGCAACTTTGCAAGAACATAAAAAGGGCTTGCATTATTGTAATTTTCTTGGCTTTGCACACCAAACTAATTTGTTTTAGTTGAAATATCTCAGCTGGATTTACATATTAATCAAAGAAGCCCTAGAGCAAAATAACCTGTTGAGGAGACCTCACTTCATTTGTTCAACAGTTCAACAACTTATGCAGGAAAAGAGTCATTATACTTGAAAAATAATGACTCAATCATGTCGACCATGAAAATATGGTTATAGGAGTAGATGTAAACAATGGCACCATTAAAACTTGTATTATATGCATATTGATGAGAATAAATAGTTTGATAAGTCGTACAAGAAATACCATATTCATCCATAGCATTAACCATTAGTGTTATCTAGAGATGCACTACCATGATTTTTTCAAAGGCTAACAACGTTTTTTTCTCTAGTGATTTGCTATTAGATTCAATACCTTATTCAAGAGATTGACAAATAGAAGGGATTTTTTTTACCTACTTTTGTTTTGTTGATAAGAGTTTTAATGTATTTTTTCTATCTTGAATTATCATAGTATGGTGGTGAGTTCAAATCCTCCTTTGATTATGAGAATATGCTTTGATTCCATTATTAGGAAAATTGCATTGCCTACTTAAAAGCATGTATGAGAGTTATAATTGCGGTTAATGTTTTGTTGGTCAAATCTTATATCATTTTATCCTTCAAGTCATATAAACTGTGTAACATCAACCCATGAGTCTCTTTACTTTGGATAGGTCTTATTGAAGGTAGGATATAAGAGTAATATTTTGAGTGGGTAAGCTAGATATTTTTGTGAAGATTCTATGATGCATAAATATGAGAACATGGTTTAAATACGTGAGAAGGGAAAAAAAACAAAGAGTACAAATAGATAAAAGAGACACCTCCCTTTCTACTTTTAGATGAGGCCACCAATGCTTAGATACATAATTAGAAAATGTCATTTAAATCAAAATTGGTAATGCCTTTATTGATCACACAGTAATGGTTTTGGCTCATTATCTCTCCACTACTCCATGAGCTAATAAAAATGAAGCAATGAAAGCTAGGTCATCAAATTCTTTGGGCACCAAGATCTAATGAAGAAATGACACTAGGCACATACATAAATTCCTGAATTTTTTTTTATGCTCAATAGTACAAAAACTGCCATTTACATCATCAATTAAGATATTTAATCTCCCCTGTTACTCAACATTTAGTTCCTTGGTATCCAAATTTAGTCCCCTAAGATCTTCGTATCATTTTTCACACAAAGAACAAGACCGAGTAGACTTTGAATAAGTTTGGGATTATAGACTTTACTTGAAGGTTGTTTTTCCATGGGGACGCCTACCTCCCAAAATAAATTGACCTTTGGAGATGCCCTAAATACATGAACAACTACCTTGATATGACCTCTACACCTCATATCAAGAAGAGCATGTGTTCTATTAAAATATCTTATTTACTTGCCCATTGACCCTTTGATAAAACCCATCAATGCATTAAAGGCTTTTAAAACTCCCTTTCTATGGTGTATTTCCTTGATATTCAATTTGTTTTCTACAAATTCTTAAGTAAGAAGGGAGTTCTTGAGGCCTCAATAATATCATGCATCTTCTAGTATACAAAAGGATCAATAGTGGTGCACCTAGGAGATATATGGTGTTTAATGTTGGTGACCCCTACTTAATTATACCTCATCATCAAACTATGTTGAAGACAACTAAGATTACACCCACTAAATGCATATCACTAGCCACATATATCTATGGAAATTTTGGGGGAAGAAAATGTGATGGGGCCTACATCACAACAAATGGTTGAGCTCTTCCTTGCGAGATCAAATATACGACCCATAATCCCTCACACATGTTTAAGGGAGGAAAAGATAAGTGGTACCTAAACTATTACAAACAACCCATATCTCATCTATCAAGATGGATCAATGCCCTATATTCACTCAAATAAATACTTGACATATTTGGTGAAAGGGTGCATAAATTGCAACAAACAGATAGAATCACCCCAACCTGTTGAAATTAAAAACCCAAATTCCATCAATAGGGGATGTTCATGTAGTGTAAATAATTGTGTTGCTTGGAAATTTTATTAACAATTGATATTCCCCCATGGGTGAAGATTGGTAGTCCACCACTATCCACACAAATCTTGGTAGATTTGTAAAGGATGTATTTAAAAGACCACAAATGGCTAGGATTGATACCACATATTTATATCAATGTCCTATGATCCATTAGTGGGGGATGTTCTTTTAGTGTAAAATATTGTGGTATGGAACTAGTGAGAGCCAATATCCCCATAATGGTTGTAATACCCCAATTTTGACCCTTGAAATAAATTGAATCATATTATGTAGATGATGTAAATATGACAATGTGGATTCCTAATGCAAAGCTCAAGGCTAAGGTATGACTAGTGAAGGGTTAGGCATCTATGACATAAATATACTTATATAAGAACTATGGGTAGGTTACCATGGTAAAATAAAGCTATATAATTATTAATGCTAAAATATAATATATAATGGTCCAACATGGTTGTGTAGAGAATGAGAGGGGATATGATACCACTAAAGGAGAAGAGGAAATGAGGCCTATGGGAAAGTAAATCCTCCATTTCCAAGTGTCATCCTTAGATATCATCTCTTTTCCACCATGTGCCTTAAATGATGTCATCCACCTCCCTTAACTTATTAAAACCAATCATTGAATGCATGTAATAAGTTGGTGGGGGAGTATTCTCAAGTAGTTATGGAATCATGGGATAAATATAATCATCATGAGGAAGTGTAAGAGTACTACAATCATCTTGTCATAAGTAATTTCAAGCATGATTTCCCTTAATTCAATCATTTTCATTGACTCTAGCATTCAATTTAGCATTCTCATGTGGCTTCTCTAGACTACCAATGTTGTATTCTCCATTGTTAACTATTACAAAGTTTGAAATTAACCAAAATTTTCATTGTGAAGAGAAGATCGCAGACTTGGGATGAACATTAGATGGTTGTAGGTGAGGATAGAGGCTGGGAAATTTAGTATCCACCAATTTCTATGCATTTTATACTCTTTGGATGCTTCAAATCCAAGTATTATTCTTTCCAAAAATTCTTAGAAAAACATACAATAGATTGGACTCTTTCTTTCCACATTGAAGAGCATTGAAGGGAAGAATATGGTGTAGAGTGGTTTGTTGGTTTTCATTGATGTCAAACCTTGGAGAGTGATCTTGGATAATGATTTCAACCCTTATAAATCGATGTCAATCCTTGAAGAATTCCATTTTCACATTATGGTAGCCCCGATGGTGTGGTTTTGGTACCCAAAGTTGAATGAGGAATATGGACATGAAGGAAAATGTAAATGCAGGTGTGATCCTCATAAATGGATATTACTTTTCTTTTTGTTTCCGGTGATATGTGGAACATTGTGTAGTTCCTCATGGTTAGGGAGATATGGACTTGTAAAGTTGGAAGCCCAAAAGAGTGGACAAGAAGCCCATAATCTGTTATAAGTCTTGGTCAAAGGGGTAAAAGTTGTTGTAACAAGAAAACCCTAGAAGCCCTAAATTAAGGAGAGGATTTACCTAGCACAAGTATATAAACACCTCAAGGAGTCATTCACAAGTAAACTCATACATTTATTCATTTCTTATCTTTCTTGTGATCTAGTGATCTTTTGCTAAGGTTGCAACATGATTTTCTAACGTAGCAAATAAGGTTCAACGGTGAAAATATCGAAGTTATAGGAAAACCCTAGTTTTTGAGGTATATGTGAGTTGCAGGTCAGTAAGGGAGTGTATGTACGCGGGCTGAAGTGAAGAAAAGGGTGTATATATGCGGGTTGTAGAGGACAAAGTCACGTACATGTGAAAATCTCATGAAAAATTGAGTAGATGTTAGTACCAGGTCCCTAGAGTCTGAAAGGAAGGTTACAGGTCAACATCTTACTATTTCAGGTCAGCTTCAGAGGTATTGGTATGGTTGTATACTTGTTTTGATGGTTAATTTTGGTCATGATATGGTCTATGGTTGAGGCATACTTGGTATGGTTGGTTTGGTATTTGGATATGGTATATCTTGGTTGTTTGGCTGAGTGAGGAGCACTCTTATATTTGGTTCAGCATATGGCATGGTTTTTATAGTTCTTATTCTTGATTTGATTGTATATGGTTGAGGCATATTCATGTTGTATGGTGGCATATGCATGAGGGGCATGCATTGGTTCTTTGATATACTCCATTGATGATATGGTATAGATCTGCATATGGTTGATGATATGGTATATGGTATAGGTTACACATGGTTGATGCTCTAGTTCATAATTCACTATTCTTTATTGATGTATCTTTGGTTCATGATTGATGCGTGAGATAATATGTATGTTGGTAGAGAATTGATGCATGGTATGGTACAAGTGTTAGTTGGTTGATGAGAAGATACAGGTTGATGAAATAGTGATAGTGACAGAGACAGTGAAAGAGATAGACAAAGACAGTGATAGTGAAAAAGTAGTGACAATGACAATGAAAGTGGATGAGTCAGTGACAATTGGTCTACATTTATATTACAGAGCGGTTGGACGGGGCAAGGATAGATGGTTGTATCCACCTTCCGATTGGATCCAAAGAACTCGGGAGGTTGTAGCCTCCTTCTGGTTGGAGCCAGGGAATTCAGGGAGTTGGAGCTTCCTTCAGGTTAGAGCATGAGAATAGGGGGTTGCAGCCTCCTTCCAGTTGTATCTGGAGAATCGAAAGTTGGTGCTTCCAATGAATGTATTCTTTTGATATATAAGAAAATCATTCCATGGTTTTCTCCCATTTGGGTTTCCACGTAAATTATGGTGTACTATGTATCTTTTGTGATGTGATGTTGTTTATGATTATACTGTTGATAATGTGTTGAATGATAATGATAAACAGTTGAATATTTTTGAAGAATAAACTGAGGTTAAAAGTAAAATTATTTCTCATTACTAATTCACCCCACCTCTTATTAATCCAACAATTCGTATCAGAGCCGGATTCTTGAGAAAGCATTCTAACCACTGGAAGGAGATCTTGGACTATGTTAGGATTGGGGTACCACGGTTTGACTATTATAACTATAACTTCTAGAGTAGATGAATGAAAACATATGTACAGGAATATGGATTTGATGTTTGGCGAGTAGTAGTAGATGGATACAAAGCATCATCCACTCCCTCGAAAGATAAGGATGGAAAGAAACTTGAAGACAATGATTCTAGAGATAGAAATGTTATCCTAAATGGTTTGACTGAATCAGTATACACCAAGTTTGTGCATTGTAAATCCGTAAAATAAATATGGGACAAAATGAAGAATATCTACGAAGGATATGTCAAAGTTAAATGATCCAAACTTCAAACATTTAGAGTCAAGTTCAAACAATTGAAGATGATGGAAGATGAAAACATTTCCTCCTACTTTCTACGAGTTGATGAGACAATCAATACCATCAAGGGATTGGGAGAAGAAATGAAATAAATAAACATTGTTCAAAAGGTATTGAGTTCTCTACCTATGAGATATGATTTGAAGATTTCATCCCTAGAAGAGAGAGTGGATCTAGACACCTTGAGCATGGATGAGTTGCACGGGATACTCACAAATTATGAGATGAGGACAGAGAAAGACAATCTAGTCATGAAGGAAGCAACATTCAAGGAATCAAATAAGATAAAGAAGAAAGATAAATAGAAGGAAAATTCATATTGTAGATGCAACAATGATTCAGAGGAAGATGAAGGGGTGGCTAACTTCGTAAAAAGGTTGAAAATGGGAACCGACAAATACAAAGGTAAGCTTCCATTAATTTGTTTTAATTGTGATGGTGTTGGTCATTTTGATAATAAATTTCCTTATAAGAAAAAGAAAAGAAATGAAGAAGAAGATGACCCTAAAAAGAAAAATCAAATTCAAAAGGGCAGAATAAATAAAAAGAAGTTTTTCAAATAAAGTCTTTGCACCAAGGAAGACAGCTCCTCATCAGACGAAGATGAAGTCAGCAACAGTGATACAGAAAGGGTATTATTCATGGAAATAGAAGGATCTGATGAAGAAGGCTCCAAAGAATAATATGAAGAGGCAGAATTTGAATACAGAGAAGAATTTTTGAGTGTTGTAGAAGTTATTAAAAGAGAAAAGAAGAAAAATAAGTCACTCTAGGAAGAACTAATGAAGAAAGAAGAATCTCAGAATTCCAAATAAGTTGAGTAGACAATCACGAATCTAAAACTCCAGGAGGAAGAAGACAAGAGGATTAAATAAGCACTCAGAGAAAATTTAGATGAAAAGGACAAGATCATTGAAAATTTGGAAGCAGAGATAGTCATTCTAATAAAAGATCTTCAGAAGAAGGACATGCAGAACAATAGTACAAGGATATTGGATAATATCATTAACAATAAAATACCTTGCTATGGAAGATATGGATTAGGATACAATCAAATGCAGACAGAGAAAGGTTCAAGCTCCAAAAAGATAGAGCAATAAGTAGAACCAAGAAAGTATTTATAAGTCGTCAGAGGTCCCTCGAAAGAAGAAGACAGGAAAACTCAAGAGGAAGATTACAGAGACATTGCACCACCTAGAAGATTCAAAAATCAGTATCAGCAACAACCAACTATAGAAATACCTCAAGAAGAAGAAGGATTCATAAGAGAGACACCATTCAAAATATCTTCTACTCCTAGGTATCAAACTATTTTTCTTGGTTCATGTTATTCATGTTATAATTTTGGGTACAAAGATGTGAACTGTAGAGCCAATACCAAGAGCTGAAGCAATGATATACCAAGAACTGAAGCAATGATGAGGGTTATACAAGAAATAGTTATCCAAGAAGATCTCATGAAGCATAGAATAGAATCTACAAAAGATTTGGATCACTAAGTTATGAGGTAGAATTCTACTAGTGCAACAACTTTGGACATATATAGAGAGATTGTAGACTCACTGCTCCTCCAAGGGAACCAAAGAAGAATATCAACAGTCATAAGAAGGAACCGCAAAGGATATGGATAATAAAGCAGGATCAATTCAATACTGAAGAATGCAATCTTTCTCTAAAAGCTCAACACTAGAAATTTTGATGGTATGTTGACAGTGGATGCTCAAAGCATATGACAGATGATAAAGACAGGTTTTTGACATTGAAAAAGGAAAGAGATGGATCAATTTCATTTGGGAGTGACAACTCATCCAGGATCATTGGAAAGGAGATAGTCAAGCTCAGAAGTAAGAATGCCACGGAGTAAATTTTTTACTGGTTGAAGACATGAAACACAATCCACTAAGTGTAACTCAAATGTGTGATCAATGAAATGGACTTTTGTTTGATTCAAATAAGTGTGAAATAAGGAAAGTAGAACCAGGAGAGTTGGTAGCTGCAGTTGTAAGGACTCCAAGCAACATATATGTTCTAAATGAATCAGGAAAGGAAATATGTTTCTTAGGAAAGGACGATGAAACGTGGCTCTAGAACAGAAGAATGGGTGTGATAAAGACATGTTTCTGACATTGAAAAAGGAAAGAGATGGATTGGTTTCATTTGGGAATGAAAAAGCATACAAGATCATTGGAAAGGGGACAATCAAGCTCGGAAGTAAGGATTCCATGACAATAAATGTTTTACTAGTTGAATACATGAAACACAATCTGCTAAGTGTAATTTAAATGTGTGATCAAGGAAACAGGCTTTTGCTTGATTCAAAGAAGTGTGAAATAATAAAGAAGAATCAAGAGAGTTGGTAGCTACAGCTGTAAGGACTCCAAGCAACATATATGTTCTAAATTAAATAGGAAAGGAAATATGTTTCTTAGGAAAGGATGATGAAAGTTGGCTCTGGTACAGAAGAATGGGTCACATAAATTTTGATAATCTTTTCAAATTCAACAAAAAGGAATTAGTAAGAGAAATTCCCAAAATCTTGAAGCCAACAAACATTCTATGCAAGCATTGCCTATAGGGAAAACAAACCAAGACAAATTTCAAGTCAATGAAATACTGCACAACAAAACCACTGGAAATTGTACATATTGATCTAGTTTAACCGACAATAACAAAAGGATTGAAAGGTGAATAGTACGCCATGCTACTGACTACACAAGAATGCATGTAGTTTTCTTTCTAAACAGGAACTCATAGGCATTTGAAAGCTTCAAGACATACAAAGATATGGTTGAAACTGAGACTGACTTGAAAATAAAGTGTTTGAGATCAGACAATGGGGGAGAATTTACATCAAAGAAATTCATGGAATTCTGCAGCAAGAATGGGATAAAGAGGTACTTCTCAGTAGCCAGGACACCTCAAAAAAATGGAGTTACTGAAAGGAAGAACATAACAGTACAGGAAATGGCTAGAACCATGTTAACAAATATCTTTTGGGTACAAGTAGTGCATACAACAATTCACATTTAGAATAGAGGGATGCCCAGAAATAATAGTGATAAGACTCCATACAAACTATGGAAAGGAAGACCATCAAATGTAAAGAACTTCAGAGTTTTCAGAAGCAAATGCTACATCAAAAGAGAAGATGGAAGAATTGGAAAATTTGATTCTTGATTCGATAAAGGCATACTAGTTGGATACTCAAGAAAAAGGAAAGCATGCATATATTTCAATCTGAGACTCAACAGAATAGTGGAAAGAATCAATGTGACGGTTGATGAGATAGATGGTCAAAAGATAAAAGAAAGTAGCAAAGATTTAGTGGAACAAGATCATGAGGAAGATTTGAAAGAAGAAGAAGTAGATGAAGAATCAGATGAATCAGAAGAGAAACCAAAAGCGGAGAAAGAACAACGGGATATTCAATCACCTCCAAAGACACCCAGAAGATGAGTGAAAAAGAATCATCCATCAAATCAGATTATTGGAAATAAATATTCAGGAGTTGAAACCAAAAGAAGAATATGTTCACCAGAATAGTAGCATCTAACACTGTTTCCTACAATTGAGCTAAGCAGTTTTAAAGAATCCAGCAAAGATGAAAAATGGGTCAAGGCCATGGTTGAAGAGTTAGATCAGATAGAGAAGAATGACACATGGAAACTGGTTCCAAGACCAAAGAACAAGAATGTCATCGATAGAAAGTGGGTCTTCAAGAACAAATTGAACAAGGATGGACATGTTACCAGGAACAAAGCAAGATTGGTATGCAAAGGATACTCTCAATTTGAAGGTATAGATTTTGAATAGATGTTTTCCCCAGTCATCAGGATGGAAGCAATCAAACTAATACTAGCTTATGCATGCTCCAATAATATTAAAGTGTATCAGATGGACATGAAATCAACATTCCTAAATGGAAATCTAGACGAAGAAGTATACATTGAGAAGCT
>JASDQU010684226.1:22435-39729 GCA_032191745.1 Picea mariana | reverse complement strand
CTACAACACTAAATGCTTTTGGAATTGAGCATATACAGTGCGTGGCTATCTTTGAAACAAAATACTTCCCTGGGTTGATAATTTATGTTTCACTTGGTTGTTTAAAATTAATTAAGCAATTATAGTGACCAACAATATGTTTCCCTCATAATGGAAACATAGTAATGATCAACCAACTTTCATTCATTAACCCTCATTTGATCATCAAATTTCATTCGCTGACCCTCATCACACACATACAGTCATTATGAGATGATATTATAAAAAATTCATTTAGAAATTCAAATTCATTTCATAAGGAAATTCAACTTTTCCCCAAGTATGAGATTCTCTGTCATAATTTTCTTGGTTGTTGCAACAACAAGATTTAGTATTTCTTATGGATTTAAATAGTGCCACATTTGATACCAACTTTCCTTCAATCTTTCCATCTTGCATTCAACCAAACAAATGATTAGTATTTCATGTAACATAAAATTCTATTGTAATACTTGCAAAGGATCACAAGTGATTTCAAAATTGTCGACACTTAACAATTCAATCAAAGTCATAAAACTATTTATTTAATAGAATGAAATTATCCTTCTCTGTAGGTGCATGTTCAACAATTATGCTTTTCCTTTTCTAGCCATTATTATTCTATTTCTTGAACATAAAATTTATGTAGTCAATGCTCATGTGACTACTTGAATTGCAACTTTCTTGTTGCAATGTCTAAAAACCCTTGAATTTCCTCAACTCCAAGAGTTAGTAATAATTGTAACATTTCAGTTGTTAGTAAAATTATTTCCATTAAATAATATATATGCATGCATTCACAAAAATTCATTTAACAACGCAATCAAACATAACAATTTTATTATGCGTAAGTGTAACTCTAGCACTTACTATGCATGAGTGAAACTCTCAACAGATATCTATTCAATGCATATTTCCATTGATTTTTATAATGCTCTATATCTAAGTCTTCTATCTCACCATTGATAAATTGGAAAGTTTGGTTAATTCCTTGCCACATTCTCCATATACTTCCTATTGCATGCTCAACTATTTGGATGCCTTCCTTTTTGACCTGAACACTACACCAAGAATATACTTTTGTGGTGTTCATTAGTGTTAGCAAAAAGGTTGCAGTCCAAAAATTATTTAGAATTAGAAAGTTCATTGGATAGTTTAGTGGTACATATCCTTTCCATAACCAACCATGTCATGGTCTCATACATGAATAGATTTTCCAGCATCCATTCCTATAACAGGTTCATACCTTTTATGGATTTGGTTATTAGCTCATAAGAAATTAGCATGACATTCCACTATGTCATTGTATGTACTCAAAATATAAGAAAATTTTATAATTATTACAGGACTCCAACCTTTACCACACCGATTAGTATCTTATTCCCATTAATGCATCCAAATAATACAATAATGTGATAACATAAAATCCGGCTGAGGAAATTCTTACCAAGAGTTCCTTCAATAATTATGCAACATAAATTTGTAAAATACATACCTACATAGATTCCATTAAATAAATTTGATGCTACCTGATTAGATGATAACAGTAGAATCTCCCATGCCTCTTTTATCAGTCTTATAATTATCACTTCAACTTTTTGTTGCTTCCTTCCATATGCAACAACATTAATAACAACACTTGCAATCATGCAATAATTCTCTCTTTCCCGGTACACCAACCATTATTATTAACTTTCATATTAATATATTCAACAATAGACTAACTTAGTCTTATTATGTTATATATATATATATATTAACAAATCTGCATTCATCAATGCATATTTATATGTACTAAAGGTGCATTTATAGCACGCTCATAAATGCATATGCATTCCAATTTACTGTGCTAAGTATGGTTGTCCAATATGCCATATCATATTTGTTGCTACAACAATTGCATCAACCTCTTTCTTCATGTACAACTTTCCTTGTTGTTCTTGGTTGTCCCCCAAGTCTCACTAGATTTCTACATCCCTTTTGTGCTCTCAATATATTGTAACCTTTATTTCATAAGTACAAGTGAAAATTATCAACACTTTACCATTTTTCCACTTCTTTGGACTTGCGGACTCACAGACTCATAATAAATCCCACTACTTAGCCATTTTTCCACTTCTTTAGACTCGCGGAATCACAGACTCATAGTCTCGTAACCTTTCTTTGATAAGTTCGTCCGAAAAGAATCAACAATTAACCATTTTTCCACTTCTTCAAACTTGCAAAATCATAACAAGTCCCAACACTTAGCCATTTTTCCATCTTCATGAACTCACAAACTCATAATAAGTCCCAACACTAAACCATTTTCCCACTTCTTCGGACTCACAGACTCTTGGTGTTGTAACCTTTCTTTCATAAGTCCATCTAAAAATTCTCAACACTTAACCATTTTTACACTTCTTCATACTCATGGACTCACAATAAGTCCCAACACTTAGCCATTTTCCCATCTTCATGGACTCAAAGACTCATAATAAGTCCAACACTTACCCATTTTTTCGTCTTCGCAGACTCACGAAAGCCTAAAACCAATACTTATATTATATTCATCTCCCAGCCTCTATGTACCTACCACCACGTTATTACACATCACCTTTCTCCTCTTTAAATGACATGTGGCCCTTCCCACATCATGTTGACATCAGCGTACGAAAAAATACCGATTTTTTTTCAATTTCGCACATTTTCCAAAATTCCAAAAAAAATGCATAAATTCACCCAGAATGAAATTCCTTCTTGGACCATCATTATAGCTCGGTGACTAATATTAATACAACCAATTCAAGTATGGTACATAAACATTTGTACGCTACTTTCAAATTCAACTATTTCCACTTCGAATTTACCATTATTAGCTGCAGGAAATTGGGGCATTTTTCTCAATTTCATTCCATTTTATCATGGTCACTCAACAACCATTAAATCTTTTCAATTTCATTCAGTCGGCCATAGCCTTATGTTGACTTCAAATTCGACCATTTACAGGTCTAAATTTTCTAAGAAAGAGATTAAAGTCTGGAAAAACTCATCCTTGGACCAAATTTCCCAAATTCCTTAAGAATTTAACAACAAAAATTGGGGCTTTGGCCCAATTTAACTCTGGTTCTTCCGTTTCCACCACAAAAACACCGTAAACATATTTTTCAAAAAAATTGCAGATGAACTCTTCCTGCCATTTTGTCAAACAGTTCGTTTATAGCCTCTGAAATTTCACTTCAACGCTCTACTAAATGGCCAATGCAGGCTCAGTGTTGCAACTTGGGTTCTGATACCAATTTGTAATGTACCCAGCCACCCAGGCTAGGTCACGCCACTTAAAAATTTCTTTCTCTTTACAACTCTGATACCAATTTGTAATGTACCCATTAACATTGACTCAACAACATGCTCTGATAATGTTCCCGGCCCTAAGATGGAACATGCCCTGCAACATTACGAAATTTGGTACCAATAAATTTAATAATAAGTTATGCATATGAATAGAGTTAAGTGGAAAATAGTAACAACATGCATACACCATTAACAATTCATATACAAAATTTTAACAATAGAGATTCCATGATAGTACTCATAATTGCACACACACAGTAATGCAAATAAGTACATGAATGACACTTATCTCATAAAAATAATCACCAACTGCATGCAGACCTTCCACATTCCTCCCAAACTAAGATTGCGATGCTCATAACTCTCAATAGTGGGTCACCCCCGAGTAAGGGATAAACTCTACCAGGGAAAATGGAATACTAAGATAGGCTAAGGTATGATAAGAAACATAATTGTTATGTACAAGGTGCCAATTGTTGAAACTAGCCAATGGTCTCTCATTCCCCACATGTCTTTCCCACCCCAGGAAGTGTGCCCCTTCTCTGCTCAACATTCCCTTATCTGCCCCACTTCCCTTCTAGAGCTTCAAGAACAGGCCGGACAGGAAGTCTCAGAGCCCCGTATTTATTTCCCAGTGCACCAAGGAACAAATCTGAGTAGTTTGTCTCCTAGACAACTAATCATAGGTATGACAACCCACTTCTTCTGTAATATGCCCTGACAACCACTTCCTCAATTCAAATCTCCCACTAATAGAACAAGTAGATATTCCTCGTTACAATCCAATATTGTAAGGTACCATTCACAACTTCCTCCGTGAAGGAATAATAATAATAATCACATAATTAATAATCCACCATTTTCACTATATCCACAAGTATATATATACATGTGTATTTTAAGACACTTGGTAGTCCAAGGGACTCCCTTGTCCCTACTTTCAAGACTTAGGATATATAATAATATCCATTACTTTAGCTTTAAGGAATACTAATAAAATATTCCATTGGGATTAAGCTGTAGATTTTAACCTTGTACAATATTTTACTGCAAACAGATTTTCAATAAAAGAACAGAAAATATACAATGAAAAATACACACATTACAAAGATACTTTTCCCCTGGAAACCCAAAGTGGGAAAACCATCATATTCTATATTCATTTATTCATAGTGATACATTGTTTATAGTACAATATATATTTAGGAGCCAGTAGCATCCAAAAACCTAACACAATGACCTGGATTAGTCAACAACCATAATTCCTTAACTGGAAATGGAAAACCATCAGAAAAATCATGTGCTGAAAAACTGCCCAACAATGGACACGAAAATCGAGGTGACATGAAAAACAAGGTAAAAATGAGACACATTTCCTGAGGAAAACAAATTTTCTTGGAGGCACTGCCTCCAAATCCTTGAAGGGGGGGTCTAGCAGCCCCTCCTCAAACCCCCCTGTGTGCTTGACATACATACCCAAAACTCTCCCACTTGTTGTTTTCTTTGCATACAGAGGGTTACAATGTTACATAGTCAACAATGCCCATGGATCCTCTACACCAAGAGAAATTCTCTATGCTCACAGATTTTGTTAATGAATCTGCAACATTCTTCAAAGTGTCTACCTTCCTCAACAACACTTTATTTTCTTCAACCATGTCTCTCACAAAGTGATATTGAATATCAATATGATTTGTCTTTGAATGATAAGTTGGGTTCTTCGCGAGAAAAATTGCACTCTAACCGTCACAATCTATCCTTACAGCTTGTTGTACCAACCCAATACTTGAAAACAATATTTCTAACCATATTTCTCCCTTACATGCATGAGTGGTTTCCATGTATTCAACTTCTATAGTTGAAAGTGCCACTACAAACTATCATTTTCTCATCCAACTAATTTCTCCTCCAAACATGTTAAACACATACCCTCTTGTAGATCTCCTATGATCCAGATCTCTAGCCTATTCTACATCCAGAAAGCCATGTATGCCCAACACTTTGTCCAATCATGTTGTTCCTTGCTAGCACAATCCATAGTTAGTAGTGCGATGCGAATATACCTGAAAACCCTTTTTATTGTTGTCCAATGCTCCTTCCCTGGTTTTGACATATACCTTCTTAAAACTCCCACCGCATGTGCAATGTCTTGTCTAGTAAAAACCATTTCATACATCAAACTGCAAGCTGCACTCGTATATGGAACATGAGACATGCCCTCCTCCTCTTCATGTGTCTTGGGACACTGATCCATAGATAACTTTGCACCAACAAGAATTGGGACCTTGACCGGTTTACATTCTTTCATATTAAACCTTTGCAATATTGTCTCGACATATTTTCTATGATTTAACAAAAGTTTCCTCTTTTTCCGATCTCTTTTAATTTCCATGCCCAAAATAAAATTTGAAGCATGGAGATCCTTCATGTCAAATTTAGTGGACAACTGATTTTTCACATCCTAGATAATCTCCTTGTTGTTTCCTATCAGCAACATGTCATTCACATACAAGACAAAATAAATCAAATGATCACCAATTAATTTAAAATACACACAATGATCCTCTTTGATTCTTGTGAAGCCAAGTCCTAGAATATAAGTATCAAATTTTTGATACCACATCCTTGGTGATTGTTTTAAACCATATAGGTACTTTTTCAGCTTGCATACCAACTCTGTTTTTCCCTTCACAACAAAACCTTTTGGATTCTTCATATATATTTCTTCTTCCAGATCCCCATGTAGGAATATTGTCTTCACATCCATCTGTTCTACTTCAAAATCAAATGCAACAACAACAGATAATATAAATATTATAGAATTTAACCTGGAAATAGGACAAAAACTCTCACCAAAATCAATTCCCTCAACCTGGGAATAACCCTTTTCTACTAACCGATCTTTGTATTTCTCCACTTTTCCTTCTGTATTCAACTTATTTTTAAATACCCATTTTCTTCCAATGGGATTTCTTCCATTTGGAAACTCCACTAGATCCCAAGCCTCATTCATATCCAAGGCTACCATTTCTTCATCCATGGCATTTTTCCAGAGCTTTCCATCCTCTGAATCCACTGCCTCCCTGATAGTTCTAGGGTCATCGTCAGTAATAAACAAAGAAAAATTTGAACAAAAATAAGATGGAGTATACCTTTCTAGTATCCTTATTTCTTGAACTGATCTCCTCAATATTGGAGTATGGGGATCTTCTTCTTCTTATTCATGTTCTTCTGTAGAGTCTAATTCATCATCCTTTAAATGAAACTCTATTTTCTCTGGTTCTTCCTTACTTGGTAGGACTTCATGTTTAATACCATCCTTCATTTATATAAATACCACATCTCGACTATACACAACCTTTTTAATTTCTAGGTTCCAAAGCTTATAACTATTGGCACAGGGGCAGACCGAGGGTTCAATGCTTCAACAACGCACCAAAAAAACCCTAACTACCAGCCCTTTCAGAAACACCTGCGAAGTAGATGAAGTCTCACCCGAGGTAGAGGTAGGGGAGGTTGTAGGACACAAGTGTCTACAACCAAGATGGGACACATATTTGTTAATACAACACTAGCAGAGCACTTAGACAACAATATGCATTAGTTCATGAGTCTCATTCACATTGCAGATTAAACCCTTATTACAGATCAGTGCAGTAATAATAAATATCAAGAACCCTCAATCACTTAGCGCATAGCATTAACTTAGATCTAGCATTCATTTATATTTAATACCATTAATCACTAAGAACTAATCATCAGATCCATTCATCATACATTATATCAACAACATCAAGAAGATAAACAACATAATCAACATCACACAAAGCACATCAAGACATAGGATATACGTGGTTAACCCCAGTGTAGGGCTATGTCCACCAACTTCTTATATTCTTCTTTATTAGTCTTCAATATTCTTACATTATGCTTCTCCTATGCACAAAGCCACAGAGTCAAACTCCACATAGGAGAGGGGATCTGCACGTTGTGCACCAGATCTTCCTTACCAAAATTAGGTCAAGGCATAGATCCAACTCCTCTATCAAGTACAGAGCCTTACATACAATGTATATGCACAATGAAACTTAGGAAACACTTGCACTTAGCTCCACAAGCTTTAACATATTATTGCACAAAGCCAACTAGTCATGCACTAAGCCAATCAGTAACTACTTTTACATCGCTTAGTTACTACTTATTTATACATTTACAAAGAGGCCTAATCATGGGTAAACCCATGGGCCAACATCCCATAACCCATTACATAAACCCTAGTAAACCCTTTGCTCGGTTCATGAGCCCGTAAAACAAGCGAGATACCACGATCTCAGCTCCGCCTGGGCACTCTATCTTTGACCAACCTATCGAAGTCCCAAAATTTGTCAAACAGGACCAATGTTTCCTCAAAACTTGGTCAAGGGCCAACAAGCCCCCAACACTCACCTATGACTCGTCCCGAGTCACTCAGATCTGGGAAACACTTATGTTGCACCCCTTTTGTCACTTGAATGAGAGAAATAGGAATGCTTACAAGCCCAGTTGGGTTAGCTAGGCAAGACAACAGTGAATGAAGGGGTTAAAAACATCAAGCATAAGGAATAAACAAAGAACTAAGCTAAGAACAATAAAAGAAACTAAACTAGAGTGCATAAGAACATTAAAATTGAAAATAAACAACACTCATGCCACCAATGGATTGGATTGTATTAGTGGGAAAACACCAAAGAGAAAGGGAGACATATGGGTCCCTCTTCCTCCAAGGGAGGGCTCTTGGACCCCCAAATATTGAGCTCTTCTTACAAGTAACAAACTAGAAATGAAATGGTGAAGAGAATCCAAAGCACATTCACTCAAGAGGTGATATGAATGGCTCAATGAAATGGTGCTTGTATACTCTTGATGAGAAAAGAGGATTCTCCAAGAGAATATAAGAAACATAACAATACAAATGAATTCCTTGGAAATATAGTGCACCCATGGCCTCCTTTTATAGCATATCTTTGAGGCATTATGCAACTAGTTCTTAGTGTGAACAAGGGGCCCTTTAGGGCACCCTTAGGTATTTGACAAGCCCCCCAGTCGGATTCAGCCGAGATTTGGGTGTCAAATCGACTTGGAAGCTGAACTAGAAGTGGGTGGAAGGCCGACCAATATCATAAATGTGTCATTCTGAGGGGTGCACGGTTTTTTGCGTCCACAGTCACGCATCATGCACATGTGCATTTTTCTTGCATTTTTGGACAGCGCATGTGCGCCCGATCCTTGTGTAGTCTTAGTGCATGCTAATTTTATAACTGGTTGTATAGTTTTGGACCTTTTGGAAATGCATTTTTGGTCCACGAGTGAACTAATGGGTGTTTTGAATATGTTGGATTCCTGTAACCATTTGCAGATGAAATTTTGGCGATAACAAATTACCCTTGGTGTGTGAGGTTAGGAGCATACATATAGCCAAAATACATCAATGTTTCTTCTACTGAGAGTACCTTTGTAAGAAAGAGTATTGAGGGGAGTATCAAGAGCGACCCATTGGAGGGAGAGGGAAACCTATAAGACCCAAACCTTTCTTAAGGGGTGAAAAAATAAAACTATGTACAAACGAGGTAGGCATGCCCCATGCTCGTGTCATGTAACTCAAAAATGTGTAATACAGTAACTGAAACTGTGTGTTGACATAGATCACTGCAGCGCCCTCCGGGGTGGTTTGATAATGACATAGGACAATTCTAATGGTGAAAAAACTTTGAAAAATGTAAGGAAAACTGTGAGAAGTGTCGATGATACGCAGACATTGATAGTCTATCAAATTCCAGAGGTCTTCGACATATATAAAAACAACTGCAATAGTCGCAAAGTAAGACCCACAGCCACATGATAAAATGTTGAAGTCAAATGTCTTGGGGGTGAACGAAAGCAGAGAGAAATGATGGTTCTCTCTGTGTCATTCGAAACTCCGCATTATAAAGGTAATGAGAGCCAAGATAATGTCTCCCTTCTGGGAACTATGTTGATGTCGATAGAAAGGGAAACACGACTCCAAAAAGAAAATGGATTTATGAAATCCACCGCGTAAAATCAGGAACTGAGGAGGAACATGGATGAATTCGAGAGACGAGGAGACTCACGACTGCCCTTGGTTGGGGGATTTGCGAAGCAGCAATTGTGAAACTAAATCTAGTATCAGGAGGGATGACTAGATTGGGGTTAAATTGTGCCAGAGGTGTGACAAAGTAGACAAACTCAGAGATTAGGGGTACTTGGATTGTGGGATGCTCGAGGTCTATGGATGATGTCAACATGAGTAGAAGATAATGTATGCCCCAACCAAGGGCGACATGGGTTGCTTGTTCCAGAAAAAGGAATGTCGCCAAAGGTGACGACAAAAAACTACGTAATGGCTGAAAACAAAGGATTTTGTATAGTTACAAAAATAAATAAAGAATCGGATGGGAGAAGTGTACAGATATAGAAACGGGTGCCATAGTGAAATATGTCTTGGCCTGTGAGGGCACAAGTTGCGTGGAAAGAAGGTGGAGGGTGGGGGCCCCATAGGTGGGTTTCTATATTAGGTGAAATGAATGGAGGACAATCTGCAGATGGGAAAACGGATGGTGGATGAGATGGAGGGATAATGATACTGTAGAGGTGCAGTCAAAAAGGTGAATCGGGACGAGATTATGCAGGAATCCATTATGGGGAAGTTAGAAAAATGAGGAGAAGGAGCATGCGGCTGATTCTTGGTAATGCCAAGACTATGAGGACTCCCAGCCCTAAGGAGTGAAAGTAGCATGAGTGTAAAAATGTCAAGGGGGACTATAAATGGGACAAATCATGTGGGGGAGAGTGCTACCAGGTGACAGTACTGAAATGAAATGGAGGTGTGAGTACCACAGAGACGGATGTGGGGACCTTAGAGGCAAATATCAGAGGGTGTGACTGGGAGATGCAATTGATATTCATAGGGAATGAGTACATGCCAGTAGTGATGTTATACCTGAAAGGGTTGTGTTTATTTGTGGTGACCAAGTACCTGCACACATGAACACCAAATACCCCACGTGAAAAATATCTGAAGATAAAGAACATATAATGGTTATTTGATAATTTTGAGCATAAGCATGCATACCTGGGTGTGATTTGAGAAAAATGCTCCCCGAGGGTCGAGGATGGATGGTGGCCCGGGGACTATGAGTGAGTAGGTGGTGGGATCCTGGTCCTATGGCCAAAGATGGATTGGAAAATGGATGCATGGAGCTCTCAGAAATGATCTTGGAAGTTTTGGCAAAGGGACTATATATAACTATAGGGCCCATATTTCCACCTCATTTGTACCTATGGCCAAAGTGAGTGGACGAGAGTTTTGAGGAGAGATTTGGAGATTCTGGGAGATCGAGCCGATCGATTTAGGATCCACGAGTGTTAGGTTAGTGGTCGGATCCTCCTACATAGTAGTTAGGATTTCTTTTTCGGGAAGGGGATGTACAAATGACTGCACAAGGGATTTTGTGAGTGTGGGCCCCCCAATGCATGGGAGATCGAAAGATTTGCATGAATGAGTGTGTGGTTGTAATTGGGAGAGCCACACACAAGGGAGTTTGAAGGGGAAAAATAGGCATGCATGTAATGCATTCCTATTCGAAGCACAACAACGCATGCATGCGCGACTGTGTTCCTGTCAGTTGCGCATGTGTGTGCAATTGTGTAGTGAATAGGCACACTATGATGCACGTCTGTATGTGTGATAGGGGTATATGGGTGCGCCCCTATATGGCCAATATTTGTGCATGAGTGCACGATTATGGAATGAACAGGCTCACATAGGTGTGCACCTATGGGACAAAATGTTGCGCCTTTGAGGAAAAGTAGATGAGTGAAAAATTTTATCTTTTTTGGAGATATTGATATTTTTATGGGTTGTGATGGCTGATCAAATATTGTTTATGTGGATGCAGGTGAACAGTTGGCGATGCCAATCCATTGGAGAGAGAGGGATTGGGCACAACTGAGGGAGGCAGTGAGCGATGAGGAGCCTGCGGTACGAGACACTTTGGCAGCTTGTGGGTTGTTGACATTTTTTGAGTGTTCACTCGTGCGGGCACAGGAGTACCTGCTGCAGTTCTTGATTTCCATGTGGAGTCCAGACCAACAGTGCTTCATTTTGCGTGGTGAGCTGTTGGCCTTCACTGCGATGGAGGATGTTTATTTTCTGACTGGGCTCCCTTTTCGGGGAACCCCGTTACCGACGGAGCCCGTCCTACCCAGGGATGGAAAGTTGGTTGTCTTAGCTCGGAGGTATTGTATGGGGGAGAACTATATGTCGGGCTCTATGGTGAGTATTGGGGCAATGGATGCCCTTGTGCATCATTGAATGGAAGCGATGGTTGTGAGAGTCTATGGGTCTCTTGTGACTCAGCGGATCAGTGGGGGTCAGTTGAGGATTATGGAGAGGGCGTTGGGGAGCGATCATTTCGCCTGGGGCTTGATGCTGCATGCCAAGATAGTGGGGCAACTCAATAGGTGTCGAGTTGTGGACTCAGGGGAGTTTTCCTTTGGGTCCATTTTGGTAGCATGGTTCTTGGAGAGGGTGCCTATGTTGCACCCTAGAGTGCTTTTGGACGCACCAGGTGTGCGAGAGCAACAATTGAGGTAGTGGGCAACGATTTTGGTTCGCCATGGTGGTGGGGAGGGGGCCCACTACTTTACGACCGAGGCTGTATGGGTGTGGCATCAGATGCCATAGATTATCCTCTATTTTCCCTATAGTGGGGTGGACTTTTAGGGGGACCCGAACATGGTGCTACCTCCTGGAGAGGTATGTTGATTTATTTGTTTTGATGGCTTGAGATTGATATAGTATAGCATGTATTTTATGTATGGATGGATGTCGATGCTATCATTTGTTTGTGATGTGTGTAGATGTGGGGCCTCGCGGGGGTGAGGTGGAGTTGATTAGGGCGTCGTCTCATCAGGGGCCAGTGAGATCACCGCGAGGAGAGACGTGGGCAGGGGAGAGACGATGCCGGGAGGATGCTAGTGTGAGGCCTGTTGAGGATGAGAGAGCAGCCAAGAGACATCGTTATGATGACCCCAATGCAGGGTCATCACATGTTCCTCCATTTGGGACCGAGGGAGATTTTGAGGATTTTCATTGTCGATTAGAGGTGGTGCTTCAGGGGGTGCCTGAGGGTATGTGGGTGCATATCTAGGATGAGGGGATCCTGGAGAAGTGTATTGGTCTTCCGACGAAGTCATGGATGTTGATCCGCAGAGTAGCTGTAGCGGGAGCAGCGATGACTGGGCGGTTTCCCCCAGGGCCTGAGGGGCCGATAGCTGGTGGGGTACCTCCTCGAGAGAGAGGACCAGGTGGTTGTGCTCTAGAGGCACCTTGAGTGCCTTGAGTGATGTATTTTTATATTTATAGAGGCTTGCAAGCCTATTTTGTATATGGTGTTGTGACACCGGTTTTGTAGCTATATGAGTGAGATGGTCACTTACCTACGGATGTTTGTACTTGATGTACTATTTTTTGTAAACATTGATGGCATATTTGACCGATATATATATATATATATATGTATCTATGTGATGTTCACATGTGTTGATGTTTTTTATTTCTTTTGATGATGTCTTATCTATATGCTATGACAGACTTTTGATGAGTTATGTATGTGTAATGGTAACTTGATGGGATAAATGCCAATCTAACACTAGGTTATCCATGTTATCTACTATCTGATTGTATTATCGTGGAATATGTGTGAATGTGATTGAATCAAAATGTTGAGATAAAGTCTAAATTGCAGGTATTTGCGGAAAAGGCATGGATCGTGTACGCAGTACACATTATTGAGCTAGAGGACGACAAGTTGAGAATCTAGTAAGACACTAAGGTGATAAATATGGCGGCTACTGGCCTCAGCAAGGAGGCCAATGGTGGATGTGTATTCTTCTTGGTTGTTGGTAGCTGAGCCCAGGCATATGCCATTAGAGTGGAGCAGTTCATGTGAGCGGGTATAGACGGCCCAAGCAGTTGAAGCGATATTCTGTGTCCAATGGCTAGCTCCATCGGCATAACCGATGTGGAAGGTCAATGGAGGAAGCATCGTTTAATAACACCAATGATGGATTAGACGCATGATGCAGAGAAAAACGAAGACTAAAAATTCTACAAAAAGAAAAAGCCTAGTGTAGCATGGCTATGCTCAGGTATAAAATTTCTTTAAGTACAACCCATTGACGGGTTCCTTGAGGGGGTGGCCTTTGGGGGAGGCCAGGATGTATGTGCCTTTAGTGAGGTAATGGTGAATGATGTAAGGTCCATGCCATAATGACTCGAACCTTCCATGGCCGAAGGTATCATGGGCGATATCATAAGAAAGGACGAGGCCACCTTGGTTGAATGATCGAAGGTTGACATGGTGATCAAAGGTGGCCTTCGATCATTTTTTGGCTGCCTCATTGTTCTTTAATGAAGACCGACGGTCTTCATCCAACAACTCTAAGTTCAGCAAATGTTGCTCCATTAGAGTAGTGTCAGGTAATATCTTAATAGCGGTGTGTAATATGGGGATTTCGCATTCGATGGGGAGTGGCCTCGACCCCATGGACTAGATGAAATGGTGTGAAACTAGTGGAAATTTTAACTATCGTGCGATAATCCCACAGTGTGAAAAACAACATAAGGTGCCAATTGGTCTTGTGTTTGTTTACTGTGCATTACAACATGGTCTTGAGGACCTTGTTGACTGCCTCTACCTGTCCGTTGGACTGAGGGTAGTATGGGGAGGCAAATGCATGGGAGAAGCCTAACCTAGAGGAGAGTTCAGTGAAAATCTCATTCTTGAAGTGTTTCCCGTGATCAGAGACTAACTGTAGGGGGAATCCAAAGTGGGAGATGACATGGCTAAAGAAAAAATGCACTGCACTGTTAGCGATGTTGTTAAAGGTAGGCATGGATTCAACCCATTTGGTAAAATAATCGACTGCGACAACGATGTATTTGTGTCCATTGCTATATGGAGGGTTTCAAGTCATGAAGTCTATGCCCCATTTGCAAAAAGGGCCTGCAGTAATGACTGGGTGGAGAAGAGCAGGTGGTTCTCTTGCTTTGTTGGCATACTCTTGACATTTGTCACATCGTTTCATGACGTGGATGCAATCGTGAAACAATGTGGGCCAAAAATAGCCTACTCGAATGATTTTCTAGGCAGTAGACATCCCTGAGAGGTGGCCATCACATGCGATGCTATGACAGTCATTCAAGACTCTATCAGCTTTTTCAATGGTCAAACATCGACGAAGTATGGTGTCAACCCCTCATCGATATAAGATATCGTCGATAAGAAGGTATCAGGGGGCCTGGTGTTGAATACGTCGATGATCATCCCTGGAGAGGTGGTTTCTGAACTTCTGCATTCGGAGGTAGATGAGGAGATTGCCATACCAAGGGTCATCCGAAGGGATGAAAAAGAGATGTTCGTCAGGGAAGTCGATATTGACGGGAGAGTTGGTAGTATCAGAAGGAAATGTCATAATGAGTTCAGAAAGGATGAGGGATTTCTTTCTCTTGGGTGTGTAAAATTCAAGGTTGTACTCCTGAAGGATGACGATCCATCGAGAAAATTTTCCATTGATTTTCCAATGACTGAGCAAGTATTGCATTGGGTTGGAATTTGTGACGACTTTGGTAGTTCACAGCAGGATGTAATGGCGCAATTTATGGACTACGAGGACAATTGCAAGTGCAATTTTTTACCTCATGGGGAAGAGGTTTGAACTAAGAACAAACCATAATGGTCTGAAATATTTATTTGATCAACCAAATCTAAATGCTAGGCAAAGAAGATGGTTAGAATTTCTAAGCGAATATGACTTTGATATAAAGCATATCAAGGGGAAAGAGAATAAAGTGGTTGATGCACTCAGCAGGAGGGTGCATGAACTACATGCTACAGCCATTAGAATGTATCAGACTGATATTAAAAGAAAAATTCTGGAGGCTGCAAATGCAAATCTGCAATACAGAGAATTGGTAGCAATACTACAGCAGGGTAAGATGCCACAAAAGGTGGATAATTATAATTTGGGAATAGATTGAATATTGTTGTACAAGAACAAAATTTTTGTTCCAAATGTCTAGGACTTGAAATGTACGATTTTGCATGAAATGCATAATGTTCCTTATGCAGGGCACCCTGGATATCAAAAAATTATTGCAACGATCAAGAGACATTACGTTTGGCTAGGTATGAAGAGAGAGATCATTGAATACATTGCTAGATGTATGGAATGCTAGAAAGTTAAAGCTGAGCATAGGCATCCATTAGGGTTGCTGCAACCTTTACCCATTCCTGAATGGAAGTGGGAAGTGGTGACAATGGATTTTATTACAGGATTGCCCAGAATAGGAAAACTGCATGATTCGATCATGGTGGTGGTGGACAAGATTACGAAAGCTGCCCATGTTATTCCACTAAAAACTACTCACAAGGCAGTAGATGTTGCTGATATTTTCATGAAGGAAGTGGCATGATTGCACGAAATTCCTAAAACAATTATGTCTGACAGAGACCCGAAATTCACCTCGAATTTCTGGAAAGGATTGTTCAAAGGATTCAGAACAAAACTGAACTTTAGTACATCTTATCATCTAGAGTCTAATGGATAGACAAAGAGGGTGAACAGAGTGATAGAAGACATACTAAGAATGTATGTGATGGAAAAACCATCGAAATGGGAAGACTACCTACACTTGGTAGAATTCACTTACAACAATGGGTATCAGGAATCGTTGAAGATGAGCCCATTTGAAGCACTTTACAGTAGAAAGTGCAACACTCCAGTAAGTTGGGATAATCCAACTGATAGGAGAGTAGCTGGGCTAGAGTTGCTCAATGAGATGGAGGACCAAATGATAAAAATTAAGCAGAATTTAAAATCTTCCCAAGACAGGAAAAAATGTTATGCCGATAAGAACAGAACCCTTAGAGAGTTCAAAGTGGGTGATCATGTTTTCATGAAGGTGAAAGATAATAGGAGTTCCCTGAATCTGGGAAGCTGCGCCAAGTTGGCAGCCAGATTTTGTGGGCCATTTGAAATCCTAGAGAGGATTGGTTGAGTTGCTTATATGATTTCATTGCCTGCATCTATGTCTATTCATAATGTCTTCCATGTATCATTGCTAAAGAAATATATACCTAATGCTAATCATGTTATTGATTGGAATGTGATTCAGGTGGAGCAAGAAGGCGCTTTTCAAGTGCATCTGGTGTGCATTTTGATCGAAAAGTCAAGCAGCTTTGGAACCGATTCATAGGGTTGTAAAGGCCCAATGGACCTGGTACGGTCCTGAGGACGCTACTTGGGAGCATGAGGATGCAATGTGGATAGAATACCCACATCTTTTTTAGTATTTTTGAAAATTTTGTTGTATATGGGTATATGATGCACTGAGGATAGTGCATAAATAAGGGGAGGGGATTGTAATATCCCTTGGCCGAATCCAATTGTAAATGTAATGTAAGTGTACTTAAGATGGTGAGTTGTTTGACATCATTTCATAATGCACCTTCCATGGCATAGTGCGTGCATGAACTGCGTAGTAAAATGATGTAGTGTGCACATTTCTAGGTATCGCGCACAGTAAATAAAGTGAGCGTAGTATGGAAGTCAATGATCATTATGTATATGCTATGTGTTATAGGATGGTGAGCCAGTTATTATAGGCTGATATGCTTATGTTTTGGAATTAGGCCAGAGTGCCTAGATGTTAAAGTCTAGTGCACCTATTTTGTATATGTCTCATGATTAATATAAAATACATCATTGCACGCAAACCGACCATGATAAAAGAGATGGGGGACTAAAATTCACCAGTTGGGGAAAGGGAGGGACAAAATTTAAGAGAAAGGGATAATCTAGAGAGCTTAAGCCAAAAAAGG
>JASDQU010684226.1:3628-15682 GCA_032191745.1 Picea mariana | reverse complement strand
TGTTAAAGTCTAGTGCACCTATTTTGTATATGTCTCATGATTAATATAAAATACATCATTGCACGCAAACCGACCATGATAAAAGAGATGGGGGACTAAAATTCACCAGTTGGGGAAAGGGAGGGACAAAATTTAAGAGAAAGGGATAATCTAGAGAGCTTAAGCCAAAAAAGGAATTTTATATTAATATTTCCTAAAGCATAAAGTATGGATAATTATTTTATCCTAAGTTCTAAAGTTGGGGACAAGTGGACCAAAGTAGCTTCCAACATGAAAAGTGTCAAGTTGGGGACATGCATTCATATCATGGGGACTTATCTCATTTGGTCACTTTTTCATGGGGATTCTTACCAGCAGCTTGACCATCATTCTCACCATCACATTCATGATCAGTTTCACGGTGATTCCTTCCATCACTCAGTTATCCAATCAATGATTCCATGACCATTTTCATTCATGCAGTCTGTTATCCTTTAGACATTCATTTTCACTGTATCTGAGTTTGTTTCCATAACCATTTCCGGTTGGTGTACCTGATTAGCTTGGGAGCGGGATTGAAGAAGCAGGTTGTCAGGCTTGTGGAAAATTGAAAAGGCAAGTTGTCAGGCCCATGAGCAATTCTCAGAGTGAGAGAATTGCTGGGGATTGATTCCTAAAGGTGCTAAATTGTAGCTACAGTGCTCTGAGACTTCTTGTCTGGCCTATTTTTGAACCCTGGAAGGGAAGTGGGGCAGTCGAGGGACTGTTGAGCAGAGAAGGGGCACACTTCCTTAGGTGGGACAGGCATGTGGGGAATGAGAGGTTGTAGGTTTTTAGTTGAGTGAGAACCTAAGATGGAGACTTTCCTATTGTCTATGAACCTTATCATGGTTAGGAACCCCTTTACCCGAGTGGATTTCAGTCCCATCTCGGGGGTGACTCACTGTTGAGAGTGATGAACAGTGTAGTCTAAGGCTGGGAGATTCGTGGACAGTCTGTACGTAGTTGGTGACAATATTTCCAAGATAATTATCAACAGTATGATAACATTATATGCTGCATTGTTATTTACATGCTTATGTTATGGTTTATCATATATGTGATTATAACTTTCTGTATGTTTATGGGTATTTCCTTATATATGTTGCATATCTATGTTTACTGTTATTTTAGTATGAAATCACATATTTACAAAATGTAATTGTTTGTTTACATTTATATGTAAAGCTTCTGCAAGAGTGTTGTATGTATATGTTTAAGTTGCATGCAGTTTGAAGAGAAAATTTATGTGGCATAGCTCAATTGAATACTGGGTATGTGACTGTATGTTCCGCAGTAAGAGAACGAAAGTGTTCCATAGAGTAGCATGGCCCGACCTGTTTGAGGTTGGGGATGTTACCAACTGGTATCATAGCATGAGAGATTTCTCTATAGTTTCATTCCCTGGCCTGTGGGTGGCCGAGGGACATTAGATTTCTTGAGTTGTTGTTATCTTTCATTGGACCAGTACCTATGTGACTTCAGTGATCATGGGAGATCAGATTGTACTCGATTGTATACAGATATCTTCAGATTGATTTTGCGATTGGTTTTATTGGGCCTTGTTCGTGACTATGACAACCTTTGGCATGTAGCCACCTTTGTATTTCCTACTTATAGCCATGAACAACTGTTTGGTATATTTTCACATGGATCTGCAGAGTAATTCAAATTGGCATCCATGCGCGCAAAGTCGGTGCAGATTGTAATAATCTCATGAGCAACTAGTCCTTCCATCTAGGTCTCCATTACTCCACTTCTAGGTATTATAATGTATTTTGGCCATCACAGATACTCCTCTTACCTCACACATTAGGGGGCATCTCTTATAGCAAGATTTTCCTCACCCTGTGCAAATTTTCTTAGAAGGTCTTTTTTCATTTCCCTATGCAGACTTGAAGTCCCTTTTTGCAAATCCCAGAGCTAAAAACACTATTTTTCCATATATACGTGCCCTACCTATTATACAACATGCTTATATGCATTTTTCACCACTACATCCCACATAAATCAGATTTTGTGCCCAAAATTAAAAAATAGTGTCGGGTTTCCATGTCACGTCACGAGATACATGATCCTTAACCTTCCACATACTGGAAACATTCCGACTCAGCCCTTCAGTTCCACTTGAAGGATATAAATGGGCCAAATCCAAGCTATGGATAAGAGGATAAGAATTCAACTTTGAGAGAAAAGTTACTCTGGAGAAATTATTCACTTCATATTGAGTCTGCATCCCTTAATCCTTTTAAGTATGAACACATTGTTCAGCCCCCAAGCTCTTCCCTACTTGATTGAGAACCTCATTGTCACTCTTATATGAGTTTTCCTTTGGTGAAGTATTGAAGTGGTGGAGGCCTAAATGGAAGGGACTTAGTTTCTCAGTTCTGAACTATGCCGACATGGAAGTTTGTAATTCATTCACTTCTGTTGATTACATTTTAATAGAAATATTTTTTTCTCATCCAATTAATATCTTGCAAATATTTGAATTGTTATTCCATGGGCATATTTGTTATGAATGTTGATGAATTATTCTATTGAATGTGATAACATTATATATTATCATCATATTATTTTGTTTCTTGGTTTTTTAGGACAAGTTGTGGGTGTATTTCTTTGAGTCAAGTGCTCAACGGTGGACTTCATCGAATGTCTAGATGAGGTAGGCTCTTTATCTTGTTTTGTTAGCATATTTGTTTATATAGAATACCTGAGATTAGATTTGATTTATGTAGTCATTTTCATCTATTGTGGTTTACCCCTAGCCATAGAGATATTTTCCTCATAACATACCCTCCATGCTTCCATTCATTGTGGTGGTTGATGGTTCAACCATCAGTCCTTCTTTCCTTAACGGCTTCCTCCTTGGAATTCGGATGAGGCTTATTATCTTAACAAGGATAATTTGGGTCATTTGAACTAATGAACCCTCTGTCCAGTTTCCTCACTCTTTCCTCTAGTGATATCATGGCCAGTACTTCAAGGCTTCACCCCCACAGTCAGTTATTGGCAATCTAAACAACGATACATTTACATTGTTCACATGCCATAGCATGGTGATCATAATTAATGATTAATTACAAGTTGGGGAAAACAAGGTGTTACAATGTACATGGGCAGGGGAGAATTGATAAGAGTTCAACACTCCTTATACATGAAAAGGGGAGTGTTGAACTTCAAAAATGGTCAAAATATCAACGTAAAAGGCATCATTTCAATGTTCTCGTGATGGGGTTTTCTTCTCCACAATGACTCGGGATTATGAAAAATGTTCTTCCATGGTGTCAAAGTTGCGACACTTAATAAAGTGCATGTGACACTTAGTAAGGTGCATATGACACTTGATAAACTGAATGAGACACTTAGTAAGGTGCATGCGACACTTATGACACTTAAGTGTGACAAGGTCATGTGACATTTAGGTGTGTAACAATGAGCATTGCATGTATTTTCATTGGATTCAAAATTGTCTAATTTTGATGGTATCTCTACAGTATTTATTTTCATTGTTTTCTTGTATTTTGTCTTGTAGATATCGAGGTTGGGCAATGCATCGGCTTGTAAATGTTGAGGGTGGTGGGTGTTACTACTATTATGTTGATTTTGTGTTGGTTTATTTGTTTCATGGTTTCCTTTTGTTTTGTCTTGTAGATGCCAATGGTAGTCATAATTATGTTAGTTCATAGATGTGGAGGATGTTGGGTGTTATTACTATTCTATTGAGCCTTACCTGTATCGTTCAATTCATATTCACCTAGTTTTTATGGTTTCTCTATGTTATTATTTCATTATTTTCCTATGTTTTAACTCATAGATGAAAAGGGTGGTCATTGTATTTTCTATACATGTGAAGTGAAGTGGGTGTTACTACTATTATGTTGAGAATTCCTAGAGTTATAATTTCATTTCATGGTTCTTGATCTAGATTTATGAGAAGAACAAAATGAAACACATATCTATAACATTAACACAAATATACAGAGAACAATAATAGATATACAATGAAACTTAACTTCTATTCAATAAAGAAATATGTTGAGATTGTAAAATGCAGAATGAAACAATCTTTCTCGAATGGTGGTAGCTAATATCTGAGAATACATGTGGCGGCTACGTACATTCTCCCTTGGTCAATTAAAATGAGGCCTCCCACCCTTTTTAGCATCAAGAAGTAATCAGAAAAAAATAGACATCCAAAAACATGAGTGAGAAGGGGATACAGATACTTCTCAAAAGGAATTTGTTGCCAAGTCTTAAACAAAATGATTTGGATTTATGTGAGCATTGTGTTTATGGTAAACAAAAGAGAGTCAGATTTCTCAAAGTTGGAAAAGAAAAGAAGAGTGAAAGGTTAGATCTTTCGAATACATATGTATGGGTACCATCTCAGGTATCATCTCTTGGTGTCTCTTGTTATTATGTTACTTTTATTGATGATGCAACTATAAAAACTTTGTTTTATTTCATTTGACAAAAATATGTTGTTTTTGACACTTTTAATAAATCTAAAGCGTTGGTTGAGAATGAGACAGGAAAAATGTTGACGTGTCTCAGATCAGACAATGGAGGTGAATATTGCAGCAAGGAATTTGATGATTATTGTTCATACCATGGGATTCATAAAGAGAAGACAGTTCCAAGAACACCACAAGAAAATGGTGTGTCAGAAAGGATGAGCAGGACAATAATGGAGTGTGCAAGGAGTATGAGATTTCACGTTGGGTTTCCCTTACAATTTTGGGCAGATGCTTGTTGTTTACTTATGGGTTGACCCAATTTCTAACTACAATATTACCAACAACCCTTTGACCATTGGCCCTTATGGATACTAGAAGGAAACACAACTCACAAAGTGCACTGTGCAGTCTCACCTGAGATGGCTTCAATGGGTGGCCGCGAGACTCAGATGTCTACAACTGTGGGATGGGATGTGTTTCTCTCTCAGGGGGATTGTATCTACTTTATGTTCTCCCTCAAACCCTCATTAGATCTTATTTTAGACCAGTAACCCTAATATTCCAATAATACTTCATTAACCCTTATAGGAGCATGTATTCAATGATAGGTATTCATCTACTCTAACATAAGATTCAGATCTAAACACTAGTTATGACATTCATTTACTAATTATTGTTGTTCTAGAGATTTCAAGAGTTTTTCCTTAGTGTGCAGTAATATAACATTTAACAATTAACATATTCATCATAAATCTTGATAACTCAAATATAACAGTAAGAAATGCAAACATTCATGCACATGACACATATATACCATGGTTCACCCCCTCCTGTGCTACATACACAAATATTTGTCGCTTGGGATATTTATTCATATTCTTGCAAAATATAGTGTTGTGCATTGTACAATCCTTCCACCATTACATTCAATATCCACATATCACAATAGTCCTCACAACTCTTAGAATTCTAGCTAAAACCCTAACCATGTAACAAGTAATAGTCGACCCAACCAAAAAAACAACAACCTTTCATAGTCCTAATACATTCTACTTATACAACAAAATGGGATAAAGCCCTTACAAAAACCCTAACCCTAAGAGGATTAGGTCTGTCCACTTTCTCCTTGACTTAATATTGGTTGGTCCACGATCCAACCATTCTCCAAGTCGACACTTGTCCACTTTACAACTTCTCCACAACAGTTCATCCACTTTGTAACTACGTTTCTCTGTGTTGATTTTCCTTTAATTCCATCGTGCTCCTTACTTTCTGGTGTGCTCCCTATTTTTCGATGCTTCATTGATTCTTTCCCAAAATTATCCTGTGCCAACAGGTCCTCAACACTAACATTGTGACTCATCCCGAGTCACTCAAGGACTCCTGCATCTTTTACGGCTTGTGCCAGTACTTCATACATTTTTGTTATTTGTTGGCATTGTTCCTGAGCCTTGTTGATCTTCTCCGCCATGGCTTCTACCATCTGCACGGTGACTAGAGGCTTCAATATATCTCTTCCCTTCAAGCCTATTTTTTTCACCCTTGTCTTTGTTGTTTCGATCTCCATGATCAGTTGTTCTGCCTTGTCCTGCAGTAGCTCCAACTGAGCTTGTCATGCAATTTTCTCAGTTAACACTGCTTTCTCCTAAACCTATAGCTTCTTCATTTTCGCAAATATATTAATATTTTCTGGCAATGACATTGTCTTTTGTCATTTTTTTAAGTCTTCCATTGTTGCATGTACCTTATCTCCCCTTCCTTGCAGGTCTTGCAAGCTTCCATCTTCTAATATTTGTGTCCAAAACTGGCCACTTTTTTCCAATAGCTTTGTCATCCTATGTATGATCTATGCTATACTCTTCGAAGATTTTGTCATGTCTTTCTCTCATTGCGCTCTTACTTTTGGAGGAGTAGTAGGTAATGTGCACTCCTCCAGTTCCTTTATTTGGTCCTTGTATTGCTCCAAATCCTGCGATACTTTCCTCATCTTCTCTTCAGTAGATAGTCCTTCTGACTTTGTGTTGTTTGGGATGGTTTGGAATACAGTGCTAATGTTCTTCTACATCTCTTCCAATTTTTATTGCATTATCTTCTTCTCCTACCCTTCTTGGATAATTTCTTCCTTCAGTGTGATCTTTTCCTCCTGCGTTATTTATAACTTCGTCGCATCAGACCTTGCCCTAGACTGAATTTCTTGCACTACACTAATTTTTAATTTATAGAGGTCCTTCGACGAGATCTTGGAAAATCCCAAGTGCGATGTCTCGATTTCTTTCAGGTTCCTCTATGTTGCCTCCTCGTCAATGAACAACATCTCAGGGGTTATGATAAAATTGGTGCTCCCCTGCGCTTTAATTTGCATTGCTTCTCCAACGGGAAATCTTTCCTTAGTTTTTGTTGGTTTCGCTTTTTGTGGCTGCTCTGCCCTGATCCTCAACTGATCCAGTGTAGTTTTCACTTCATGTACTTTCTCTAGAATTGAATACTTGTGCTTCTCATCATTCTCCCACACCTGAGATAGTTGATATTAGACTGTTGTGGTTATTTGTTCGGCATCATCTATTGTCAGCGATGTTTCCAATGGTTTTATGTAGGACTTTGTCTTCTTCTTGGAGCCACTTTCTTGATCCCATGTCCTCTTCCTTTGGGCATCTGATGGCTAGATGCCTCTGGCATATGTGTATCCATGCTTGTCTCATGCCCAAATTCTTCCTCCATAGGGATATCATGTCGACAAGATTGAAGAAAATCATAATGATTCCTTATGCACATAGTCATCCCATGTCACCACACTGGTGAAAAATATCCAACCCTTCCAACATCAAGTTCTCAAAAACCTTCCACAAGCCAAGCAGCACAACTTCTCTAGCAAGGCAAGCATCTCACTAAGGTTCATATTTAGCAAACGATTCCCCCTCTCCCTCGAGAACTCAAAGCAATGGACAAAATTTATTCATAAGGAGAGAGGATTGATACAGGTGGATATTGGTGGCCACCCACCTATTCCAATTGGCTCAAAACATATTTTTGGAAATTTACTATTTTTATTGGTTTTTCGGGTCCTAAACTTCCAGGGCCATTTTGAGGGCCTAAACGATGTTTTTTCGCGATCAGGCACCTTAATTATTTATAAAAGAATGAGTAATCCCCCAAAATGAATCTCCTCGTTGACACCTTTATAACAAGATATTGTGCGCCCCAAAATGAAATTGTATGCCAAAGTTACGCCCCTGGGAAGTTGATACACCAAACTACCCAAAACGGGGTCCACAAAACTGTTGAGTTTTCATCTTCTGGGGCTAGGGTTTTATATTTTATTTAAAATGACTTTGGAAAATCATTGTAAAAATCATCTTCTTTTGAATGAGCTTATCCATCACATATATTCTCAGAGATAAGTCGCCACCATTCTAGAGAATCTTTCACTCTGTATTTCTACAGTTTTGTACATTTCGCTCATTAATAGAAATTGTGTATTACTGTATATCTGTGTTTATGGTTATATATCTAATATATTTATGTTATATTATAGGATATATGATATATCTCTGTACATTTATTTATTATATCTCCACTCTCATTTCATTCCAAAAATAATTTGGATCAGCGGTATCAAAGCAGGCTGCTCTTGATTGTTTTTCAGAGCATGTCCCCAACGAGGTCCGAGTATAGAAAGTTGGGTCTCAAGCTTGTCCCTATTTAGTAAAATCTCTCTCTTACTCCCAAGAAACCATCCATGGTAGAAGAAAATAAAAACCATAGAGCAGAAGATTCTATTAATCTGTTGCTTGAGCAAGCTCTCACGCAACAAAGGGATGGAATGAAGGAGAATTTTTCCCACATCCTTCAATGCCTACTGATAAAAACAGGCATGTTTTAATCAAGAGGCCACTTTGGAGGCAACTCTCCTTTCAAAGTACAAGTTAATTTTGATATTCCCATATTTGAAGGTCAGATCAATGTGGATGCCCTAGAAAAATAGTTAAATCTGCTAGAAGGTTATTTTGTTGTTCACAATTTTTCTGCCAGGGAAAATATCACCTTCGCACTCCTTAAGGCTCTCCCCCATGTCAAACAGTGGTGGGAAACTTACTTGGATCAAAGCTCCACAGAGGATTCTGGAATATATGGGGTCGATCCCACTTGGGATTTTTTTGTGGATGTGGTCAAGGAACAATATTACCCTGTTGGTAACTATGATGACCAATACATGAGATGGACCACACTATGGAAAGAGAGGGGTCAAATACTATCGAATTTCAAACACACTTTCCATTACTTGTGCACCAAGCTAGGTATCAAAGACTCTGAGAGACATCTGGTTTTTAAATATCGTGGGGCTCTGCATAGGTACATCCAAATGGAAATGGATTTTCAGGACATCTCATCATTGGGAGTTGCCTATCAATATGTTGTCAAAATCGAGAAGAAATTTGTGCACCAAAACAAACAGGAGTTTGGGTCTGCAAATATGAAACAACCAAAGTATGGTAAAGACGTCCCTAAAAACCAACATCTAGAAAACTAGTCCAAGCCACAAGAAAAGAAGGGTAACGGAAAGACAAAGAAGGACAGTGGAAAGTGGTGTGATTTCCACAAAATCCCATGTTACAACACTAATGAATGTTGCTCAAAAAAATCATTGGTGGATGAGATCAAAGAAAAGGATCCAAAACCTAATATGAAATATGATTCAGAAAATAATGCAAGAATACAGATCATCAACACAGACCCTAGTGTCATCGTCGTGACCGTAACAATTTAACTAGAAGAACCAGTATATCTTGAAGAGGGGGAGCACCTTTTTCATTCAAAGATGTGGGTGAAGGGGACCCTGTTGCATTTTCTTGTTGATATCAGAATACAAAAGAACCTCATCTTGGCATAGGTCATCAAATAGTTGGGATTATCGAAAACACCACACCCACAGCCATACAACATCGGGTGGCTTCACTAGGGATGAGATATATGTGTCATCTAGTAGTGTCTCTTTCCATACGACATCAATCTTTTCAAGAATGAGGTATTATGTGATGTTTCCCCATTGGATGTCTGTGATGTTCTTTTGGGCCATCCATATATGTGGAAGTTCCATGTTATTTTTGAGTCTCGACTCCATAGTGTCATTGTTACTCTGCAGGGTCATCTCTATAGGATACCTGAGGTAGTTCTGACTGTTGTCCCACCTAAATAGTGCCACAAGGAAGTATCTCATACTAAAAAATTCATCTTCTTCACAATCTATTCAAAAGGTGAACAGAAGGACACTGCAACCACTATAGCCTCGGCCAAACACCTTCTATCCAACAGAATCAGGTCGACAAGATTGAAGCAAATCACAATGATTCTTTCTACGCATAGTCATCTCATGTATCCATACTAGTTAAAAAGGTTCAAAAATTCCAACATCATGTTCTCGACAACCTTCCACAAGCCAAGTAGTGCATCTTCTCCAGCAAGACAAGCAACTCACCAAGGTTCAGATTCAACAAATGCTTCCCCCTCTCCCCATGGAACTGAACGCAATGGAGACCATTTATTCCTAAGTAGGGAGGATTGATCCAAAAGGATATCAGTTTCCACCCACCTATTCCAACTGGCTCAAAACAGTTTTTGGCAATTTACTATTTTTAGATTTATTTTCGGTCCTAAACTTTCGGGGCCTTTTTGAGGGCCTAAACGATGTTTTTTCACTATCATGCACCTCAATGATATATGATGGCATGATTGAGCCTCCAAAATTAATCTCCTCGTCAATACCTTTAAAACAAGCTATCATGCACCCCAAACTAAAATCGTACGCCAAAGTTATGTCCCCATGAAGTGTATATCCCAAGCTACTCAAAACAGTGTCCACAAAACTATTGACTTTTCATATTCATGGGTTAGGTTTAGGGTTTTGGATTTCATTTATGTTAAAAATGACTTTGGAGCCTCATTGTAACAATCATCTTCTTTTTAATGAGCGTAGACATCACATCTCTTCTCATACATAAGTTGCCATCATTCTAGCGAGTCTTTCACTCTGTATTTCTATAGTTTTGTACATTTTGCTCATTAATAGAAATTGTGTATTACTATATCTCTGAATTTATGGTTATATCTCTAATATATTTATGTTATATTATTGGATATCTGATATATATCTCTGTACATTTATTTATTAAATATCCATTCTCATTTTGTGCTAAAAATAATCTAGATTAGTGGTATCATAGCATGTTGTTATTGATCGTTTTTCAGTGCATGTCCCCGACGAGGTTTGAGTATAGAAAGTTGGGTTTTGAGTTGTATCTCTTGAGGAAAATCTCTCTTGCACACCCAATAAACCCTCCATGGAGGAAGAAAATAAAAATGACAGAGAAAAATATTCTATTAATCTTTTGCTTGAGCAAGCTCTCACACGACAGAGGGACGGAAAGATGGAGAATTTTTCCCACATCCTTCAACACCTGTCGATAACAGTAGGCGCATCTTCATCAAGTGGATGCTTTGGAGGAACCTCTCCTTTCAAGGTACAATCTAGTTTTTTTTATTCTTGTATGTGAAGGTGTTGGCACAGGGGCAGACCCAGGTTTCAACGCTACAACAACGCACCAACAAAACCCTAACTACTGGCCCTTTCAGCAACACTTGCGAAGCAGATGAAGTCTCACCCGAGGTAGAGGCAGGGGTGGTTGCAGGACTCAAGTGTGTGCAACCTTAGCTGGGACACAAATCTATGATTATAACACTTAATAAATTACTTAGCATCGTTATTTCCTCAATATACAGTCAATAACCACTTCGCTCATAAGACAGAGCTTCACAACATTCACACTAATCTACAGTATTCAAGCACTTAACATATACAAATGGATCAGAATGAGCATATCAAGCACTAAGCATGAATATCTAGATCGGATATAACATTCTCAGATATAATAAGAACCAAGCATGAATAGATCTATCTAAACATATTAGAGCATTTCACATATAATATGTAAATACATCAAGACAAAGCACAAAACACATCACACAGGGTTTACGTGGTTCACCCCCACCCTGGGGCTACATCCACCAACTCTTCTTCTTTATAGTCTTTAGTCAATCGGTTACAAGCATAGAGCCTCAAAACCCTTACTCCACACAGGATAGAAGATCTGCGCAGCTAGCTAGATCCTTCTTCCTTGTGTTACAACACAAATCCCTCTACTATCTCTCACAGGGACTTACACTCAGTTCTACAAGTCTTACACAGTGTGCATAGAGCACTTACAATCCCTTGATCACATAGATCTAGCACTTAGCCATTCCTTTAGCACTTAGCGCACCACCCTCTTTCTATATTGCCTATCCTTCTATATATACATTACAAAATAGGCCTAAACACAGGTAAACCCATGGGCCGACATTCCATTCCTGTTACATATTCCCAAAAACCCAAAAAGGGGCCCAAAAGGAGGTCGAGATCCCGTGATCTCCACTTCGACTTGCGCTCCTCCTTAGATAGGCTGTCGAAGTCCCAAAATAGGTCAACATGACCAAGAAACTCCCAAAACTTGGTCAAGGGCCAACAGGCCCCCAACACTCACCT